>ML858092.1:3714-26510 GCA_009831015.1 Picea engelmannii
ACAACATAACTTGCAGCAAATAATAATCAACAAAAGACTCACAACAAGAACAACATGATAAAGGAGTTCACCCCTCTCCGGGCTACATCTCCTTGAGCCTCCATCAATGGACTTGGCTCTCTGGGATTAATTTGTCAAAAGTTATTTTACAAGCTGTTGCTCAACTCCAATGGAAATTCTGACTGTACCATTGGGATCAGAATACATAAAAACCCCAAAAATGACTAATAAAACTCTCAAAACGGATCATGTCTCATCCAGGCATGACCTCTTCTACATGTGGCCTTAAGCTTCTCTGAGCTTCTCTTTGGAAAAAACACCTGTAAAAGTCCTCAAAATCCTCTGAAACCTATCCCAATGTGTTCAGAGCATAACAATTAGCCAAAAATGACTATTCAGTCACAGAAAACAAACTTGGACTCACCAAAACATGACCTCAATCAATGAGGGCTTCAAGCTCCCTAGAGCTTCCTGAAACTTCAATGGTTAAAAACCTACAAAAGAAGTCTTCAAATGCCTATGAAAACAGTGCCAATGGATTCATAACGTCCAAAAACCCCTAGCTGGGCTTTTACGGCACCTCATTCGGCCAAAAAATGAAGAAGATAGGCCTCCTGCCATTCTCTTCCTTCAAGCTTGTTGTCTCTGGTTCACCAAAACGCACCTCTGGGCTCTCAACCAAAAACATGCTCCAAAACGCGTGCTTAAACCCAACACATGCGCATAACCAAAAAACAGATCAAACTGTAGGACGGTTAGGGCGCGCCCAACCCCTAACTGCCAAGGCTGAGATCACATGGGTAAGCACCCGAAACCATGGGCTAATCGTTTGTTACAAACCAAACTTAACCCCCACGCCAACGTCAAGGTCATATGGTAATACCCATAAAACCGCGGGCTTTGGATTTGTTTAAAACGCACGCCAAAAACACGGTCATGTGGTATTACATATGACTGGGGCTATCCATTTAAAATTACAAAACTCCCCCGCGCGCATTTAAAATGGTGGTCATATGATTTAAATGTATGCGACCGGGGCTGGGGCTAAGCCCCAGCCCAGACACGCCCCAAATCACATTTCAATGCAATTTAAATAAAATTTAAACCATAGTTTAAACAAGGACCACCGTGTGGGCTAGTGGTAGCCCACACACTACCAAAGCGCTGCCAAAGGGGAAGGTCCGGGGTTCGATCCCCACGGACTCCATAAATTTTGAACCAATAAACCATTGCCATGGTGCCACGTGGCAGCCCATGACTGGGCCACATGGCACCACACCATTTTCCAAAATGATGCCACGTTTCGAAACATAATTCGTCCAACTGTCAGCCAACCCGAAACTGCCACGTCAGCATATGCCAACTTATCTCTGCCATGTCAGCATACGACCTCTGCCACGTTAGCCTGTACGGACTGTACGGACTGCACTGTCAGCGTCCCTTTTTTTTCCTGTTTGACGATTCGAACAAATCGCTATATCTCTCTCTCCCGACATCCGTTTGAACCCAAACGAGTTGCATTGGGTTTGTGACAACGAGGGCCACACACTCGTTCGTTTTGAGGCAATTCCGAGAACTTTGATTTTTGGGTTAAAATTTGACCCCTGGTCCAGATTTTGATCACTGAACAACATATGCATCTGAAACAATTTATGGAAGGAAAAGATTATGTTTTAGCCAATATTTCTGAAGAGTTAAATGAAGAGGATTCGTCTGTAAATAAAGTAGGTGTACATAAATTTAGATACCCTATAAAAAATCCCCCTTTTATATTTTTGTAAAAAATATGGATAAGATCGCCCATTGTTGCCTCATTGATGGCATTTCGGGCCCAAGTGTGATGTCGAAGATTATTATGGAAAATCTAGGCTCTTCTTGTACAAATGAAAATTCCAGAAGCATGCTCTCTTATAATAGCCTACAACAAACGACCATAGGTGAGATTAAAGATGTAACCTTAGTTCTATGTGCACAACCTGGAATAAGGACAACCCTTAGTATTCATGTAATTGATATGATGATAAACAATTACTCAATTATCTTGGGAAGAGATTGGAAAGCCTTAATAAGTGGATATCTCTCACTCAACGAGACACATTTATCCGTTCCTTGGAATGGTAAAAACATTATAGTCCTTAGAGATGGAAGGATTTCACCCTACATAGAGAGCGTTCCACAACCTAATGTAAACTATATCGAAGAAGACCTAGGAGTGTATTCCATCTTTGCTGAGGAGGATAATATTCCTTTGGGACAAATCGATTTAGATGATGATATGTGGCACATGGACTTCGATGGTTCACACTCTAATGAAGGTAATGGGGCTGGCATTATCTTGGTTCCCCTATAGGGAAAATTCATAATTTGTCTTACAGTTTGGAGTTTGATTGTACGAACAATGTCACTGAATTCAAAGCTTTATTATTAGGCATTGAAAATGCCTATATTATTGGTTGTGGTCACCTTTCATATTTTGGAGATTCTAAGCTTGTTGTGAACCTGGTACATAAGATATACTTTCCTAGCGAAAAGTTGATGAAAGAATACACCCAAACTATTTGGGCACTTATCTCGAACCTTTTGTTTTTCAACATCACTCATGTTAATAGGGAGTTGAATTCAATGGCTGATTGGTTAGCTATATTTGCAGCTTCTCCTAATCAACAACCTTTGCCTCACAGGCATGATTGTTCTTTTCAATATCTATATCGTCCACATATCCCTGACAATGTAGAATCTTGGCAAGCCCTCCCTAATGATGAGAGCATTTGTGATTTCATTCAAGATGAACCTCTTAATACCAAGGAAATTATATCCATAGAAAACAACAAGAGTTCGTTTTCATCGGGTGATGTAGGAAATAAAGAGAAACATAAAGAAGAGGAGTTAAGAAGGAAGATGGGTAAAACCATCTCCTTGAACATTGGGGCACTAGAATCTTCAAGGAATGTTAAAATAAGTGTCCAATGTTTTGATAAAGAAGAAATGAAGTTGGCCAAGTTACTTGGTAGATTTCAAGATGTTTTTGCTTGGCCTTATAAGGATCTTCATGGTTTTTATCTTGGTCTCATACAACATTCTATCCCCATCAAGGAAAGCATGAAACCAGTTAGGTAGAAAATAAGACCTATTAACTCTGCATTTAAAGTAACTTTTCAAAGGGAGTTGGAAAATTTCTTAAGGTCTGGGATTATTTTTTCAGTATAACCTGAATGGGTTTCCAATTGGGTACATGTTTCAAAGACTACCGATCATATTAGAACCTGTGTTAATTCTCAAACTTTCAGTCAAGCTATTATGATAAATCCTTTCCCTCCCCTCAATATGGAAATGATTTTGCAGCAGGTTGTAAGGTCACAGATGAAGCCCTTACTTGACAACTTTTTGGGTTATAGTAAAATCAAGGGAAAAGCGGTAGATGTTCACAAAACCACTCTTAACAGTAATTGGGGTACCATGAATTATAAATTCCTGTTTTCTAGCTTACCCGATGCAAGTACCACTTTTAAAAGACCTATACACACAACTCTTGGTGAATTGATCAGTATACATATCTACCTTGATGATCTAATCATATACATTAAGGGGTTGATAATTGCCTCAGAGTTCTAAGTGTTATTTCTGGGTCCTTTCAATTTTTTTTTTGTCCTGGATACTAACTCTTACATTCTAAAGGATTTATAGGAGCAATCGTTTTCCTACAATACTAACGGTTCTCACTTGAGATATTGCGAGGGACCAATGTGAAGAGATCTAACACTGTTGTTTTTTTATGTATACTAGTAACCTATATTTGCTTTCAATTTTGCACTATTTTCTTTTTGCTTCACAATAGTTTGACTTCTGCTTTCTATTTTAATTTTTTTTTTACTTCTTTTACGTTTCTGTCATTTTATTGTTGTTGTTTTAATCTTGCAATTTTACTTCTATCATGAATTTGTTTCTTACCATCTTTTAGTTAATTTGGTCAAAATAGGAAGTAAGATCAGTTATGCCACAATGACACTCCCGCAAAACATTATTAGTCAATAACAATCAAGTTTACACAACTGTTACGATGTTTCCCCTTAAAGCACCCTTGAATTTGTTATCTGCTCCACTATCGTCTAAATTTTTTTGGGGTTATCTCCCACTTCTGCTTTCCTTTTCTTCATCCATTTTAGAAATTAAGAGAGCTAGTTCATGAATTTTCTTTTTGAAGTCAAGATTTGATCCTGATTGAACAATTATGCACACAGTGGTAAAACCCATCACACTTAACACTTTTCATGAGTTATTCCCGAATTCCCAGTCATTTTTCCATTAAATCCACTCACTCCCCCTTGTTGCATAATCTTCCTAGTGATATCTGCTTGACCTGCGAAACCATGAGTTCCGAGTTCTAAATCTGTTGACAACAAATTTCCCTGTGGATTCGCCAGTTTGTTGACGAATAAAATCACAACGAGGATTTCGCCCACAAAGTATTTCTTAATCTTATTAATTATAAGATAATGAGATATATAATACTAGTAGGTGGGACCCCCTTGTAGATTGGGAGATCAGATCTGATTCTTATTTCATGTTTATGCTACTGTTCAACACTGCTTACATGGTTGATGAAATCTTGGTTTTATTGGCGATGGATAAGGCCTATTATGTGTTGGTTCTAATTGCGACAATTGGATGATGGATAAGGCATATTATGTGTTTTTTCTGCTGCTCTAGGCCCAAATTTTATGTTACAACGACCTACGTTATCTATTGTTATCATTACTATCTGTCCCTGGATTCATTATTGTGACACCTACACAATAGACATGTTAGCAACAATACATAAGAATAGTTTAAGAGAGATAAAAGCAACCTAAACAAAATGCAAAAGGAAGAAATCAAACTATGCTCTTATGCTACACTACATGCATCGAAATTAAAATGATCGTTGTTATCCTAGCTAGTAAGTTAATAGCTATGCAATTTATTGAGTTATATAGTTGATGTGCATTATGGTATAAGTTGGCAATGGATAAATGTGATATGGGTGGTTCACTTGACAAGTAGTGGATGTTGGCTTCTATGCATGGTTCGATTGAATGAATTAATGGATTAGTGGGATGACGTGTACTAAGGAATTGAATGACTTGAGGGTGGAGGCAACATGCATTTATTGCACATCACTCCTATTCCTTCCACTGACCGCCACCCTAGTTTGGATATTGTTCAACTGTGTTTTAGTGTGGTTAGGCTTCGACTTTCAAGTAGAGGAAGAACCACTCGGCCAAGCTTGCGTTTTTAAGGTGTTTTTGGTTACATGTATGTATTTTCTCCATCCATGAATATGATCTGGTTATGAAATAGATATTGGTTCGAGATGTATGGGTTTGTGCTTTCCTTAAGTATGGAAACTGTGTAAATTTGTGATATTTTTCTGGAATGAATCGTTGATGGTTTTCATTGCAATAATGGTTGAAGTCACAGTGTTATTGGTCGTTATGAGTGTTAGCAGCCATAAAGGCTCTCTGGAATCCTTGTTGATTTTAGTTGGAGGGTTTCATTTGGCCTAGAGAAGCTGGTTGTCTCCATGCATTCGTATCACCATACCCAGTCTTTTGTTGTTACGAGGTTTACTGGTTTTGAAACACCTTGTGTCACTGCGCTTTGTTTCACTTGTGTATGGGTTGTTCATGCTACTGATGGTTGCATAGTGGGTTATATTGCTTCTTCTTGGCTCTGTTCCATCTCAGTGTTGTTAGTTGGTTGATTGGGGGAGCCATGAGGGTTATACCCTACACGTTATAAGTATTGTTACAAGGCCAAAATGGAGCCTTACTCCTCTGTTCAAAGTCTCTCCTATCACGTGAATTGTCACCTTGTTTGCGAATTCATTTGTGGTATACCCAGTGTGTGCACTGTTGGTCTCAGAGGTTCTCACACGATGATGGGAGTCGACTCCAGTTCCCTATGTTGGTCCACAGAGAAAACCCTTGATTTATCAAGCCTGGTTTTTGATGGATGGAACCGTTAGGGCCTATCAGGTATACTGTTGGTTGTTATGAGTTCTTGGTGTATGGTCGAAAGTGTTCGAGTGGCTCGTATTTGTTGATTATGTTGACAATGGTGTTGGTTTTGGTATTTAGCCACTGTGTTGGTTATTATCACAATTAATTTGATAAACTTAGCATGGTAATTTGGTTGATTGGAGAATTGGAGTGAATGCACAGTCGTTGTCCCTTGCATTGTAGTTGTTGAATTATTAACCCAACATTAGTTTTAATTGGTTAAGTCACAAAAATACTTATTGTGTGATGCATGGGTATGTGTGGCGTGCCTACATCATGTTAAGTTGAGTTAATGATTGTTGTGACTGTTAAATTTCCATGGGAGTATTGCAATCGTGGTGATTATGGTATGACCATCCACTACTATGCTATGGATATTATTGGTTGCGCCACCATATATGGTCACATGTTTTTACATAGTATGGTTTTGTTGCAATTTGATTAATTTGAGAGACAAGATCAAGCTTACTTTTACTACCCCCTTATATTGATTGATAGCCCAACATTGTGGATGTTTAAATTCATAATAGTTGGACCCGTACAGTCACAAAGATACTCTGCGTTTTGTCGAATGGTATGTGTTTTCCAAGCATAGTATGAGTTTAAGTGGTGATTGTTGTCTGTGTGTTTAAATGGCAAGTCATGATCTTTGCAAATTAAAATACGGATCGTGTGTTTGACTGTCCACTATGTATGTTTAATGAATATCATGCATCTTAACAGAGATAGGCATGGGTGTTGTGGCAGTATGATCTCATTACAAATTAATTGTTAAGTGAACTTGAGGAATGAAATAAGGTGTGATTTTAGTGTCTGTGTTTTTTGAAGAAATAATTATGGATGGTGGTTGATGTTTTGATAAGACAGATTGAAACAAGTGAGTGTGTGTTCATTTAGAAATTGTTTAAATATTAACTGGGACAAGTGGGAAGAAGCAGAACTCTTACAGGTTGTCGTGGAAGGCATATTGTCTTGTTTTGATAACTCTGCATTAATTATTCAATTGCGAGCAAAGAACAAGTAATACACAAAATCGATTAGGTTATACATAGTGGTTGTTTAAATGAACAGAATAATGTTTGGTTGGTGTTGGATCTTTTGTGTTTGATATAGAATGGTTATGGATTACTTAATTAATTTTATGAACAATATCCGCTCTTCTCCCTACCATTTTCTCTCTTTTTCTAATTATAATCTCATCGCCTTCCCACATTCATTTTTCACTCCCTGTTCTTAAAATTTAACTACAGTTAATAAGAATTATGTATTGAAGCAGTTTGGAATCACAGTTTCTTGGTTGGATCACGTTGATATTTTATTTGGTTTGCATTATAGTTGATTGTTTGTTGTCTTTGAGCAGGAACCATGTTTCTTTCCCTCCTCATTTTATCATGTTTCGCTCAATACAAACCCATCGCATATCCTAGGACCTTTTGTTCACCCCCTGCTCATTGACAATAGTTAAACATTTTGTATGGATTGGATTGCATGAGTCTGATATGTCGTTGAGCCAAAGTCCATTTCATATTTTGAAAGAGTTGGCATTCATGGCTATTAAAGGAACTATTTTCTAATCAATTATGCATACAGGAATGAGTTATTCAAATAAAAGGATGAAAACCGAGGCCCACTATGCCCCTAACAAAGGGAAAAACACCACTACCCCTTCCTCGCCTTCAAATGATTATGATAAGTCGGTGTTGATCCTCACCTTCAGGGCTGAATTACATCATTCAGACACTTGTTTTTTAGAGGTGTTGATCTATCTTTGATAGTCTGTGTAGACTTGTTTGTTTGTGAATTATTTTTCATGACTGACAAAGGCTATTGTGCAGAGTTGAGTGGGCAACAATCTGTGGCAAGTTGATCCAACTTTTAGAGTTAATTTTTTGTTTTTTTGTCAAAGGTCCTTTTGTATGTTCCATTGGGGATGTCTAAGTTTAACTTTGGTTTGAAATTTCTGTATGAAATTTTGTAAAAAGAATGACTCTTTGGTGAATTGGAATGAAATAAAGGATTGCTTTATGTCTCGTCTGTCTTGATTATCATCTTGATGTATTTACTTTTGTCTCTACATTTATTTCAGCAACTATTATATTCAGAAAATCATATTAAAATGATTTTCCAGCAAGTTTTTAATTGTAAAAAAGACTAGCCTAAGCACTTGTAATCAATACTTGTGAGTTAGGATTTTATTTTTGATGGCTATAAACATAGGGTGACATTCCCGCCTATTTTTCTTTATCCAAGCAGAATTTGAAAATTCTTAAGTAAGATCATTTCATATCTTTTCCTCAATAAGTACTTCCAAAAATAATATCATCAACATAAAATTCAATTAATAAAACACTATCTTGAGTGACCTTGATGTAGAGGTTGTTTTCCGCACTTCCTTTTCTGAACCCTTCCTGCTGTAGATATTTATCCAGTCTAGAGTACGATGCTTTAGGAGCTTGTTTTAGACCATACAAGGCCTTCTTTAATTTACACACATAATATGTGTTCTTTGACAATTTAAATCCTTTTGGTTTTTCAATGTAGACTTCTTCTTCAAGTTCCCCATTCAAAAACACTGATTTTATGTCCATCTGATACACTTTAATATTTTTGGAGCATGCATAAGCTAAAAACAATAAGATTGCTTCCATTCTGGCAACTGGGGCAAATGTCTCTTCAAAGTCAATTCCTTCAGCCTGCGCATATCCTTTACATACCAATCTATCTTTTTTCCTTGTAACCTATCCATCTTCATTCAATTTATTCCTGTATACCCACTTTGTGTTGATCACATTCTTATCCTTTGGTCTTGAAACCAATTTCTAAGTGTCATTTTTCTCTATTTGATCCAATTATTCATCCATGGCCTTACTCCAAAATTCATCCTTGCTGGACTCTTCAAAATAGGTTGGTTCAATCGTAGATGAGAGTGCTAGGTGCATTTGTTCTGGTGAACAAATTCTTCTTCTAGTCTCAACTCCTGCATCTTTGTTTCTGATAATCTGATATGAAGGATGATTATTTTGTACTCGTCTTCTAGGTGTCTTTGGAGGCACTTGCTGAAATTTCTCTTATGCTTCTATTAGATCATCTTCATATTCCCTTTCTACTTCTTTTTCATCTTCTGCTTCTTCTTCGTAAAGTTGTTCCATTGATTCATTTTCTTCTTCCTTTAATTCTTGTCTACCTGTTTCATCAATTATTATGTTAATGCTTTCCACAACTTTGTTCAATCTCAGGTTGAACACTTGTATGCTTTCCTTGTACTTTAGTAACCAACAAGTACTCCTTTGTCCACACGAGAGTCAAACTTTCCCATTCTACCATCTTCTCTTTTGATGTAGCATTTTCTTCCAAAAACTCTGAAGTGATTCACATTTGTTGGTCTTCCTTTCCCTAGCTCGTAGGGAGTTTTGTCAGTGTTGTTTTTAAGTATTACTCTGTTTTGAATGTGAACTATTGTAAGCACTGCCTGTTTCCAAAATATCTCTATCAATTTGAAATCCATTATCATTGTTTGAGCCATTTCTTGTACTGTCATGTTCTTTCTTTCAACAACTCCATTATGTTGAGGTGTCCTAGCAATAGAGAATTGCATTTTTATTCCATGTCTGCTGCAGTAGTCCATAAATTCCTTTGAAGTGAACTCTCCTCCATTACTAGATCTCAAGCAATTGATTTTTGAATCCATTTCATTTTCAACCATTTCCTTGTAGACCTTGATTTTTTCAAAAGCTTCTGACTTATTCCTAAGAAAGAAAGCTGTAATCATTCTTGTATAATCATCAACTAATAACATAAAGTATTTCTCACCCTTTAAACCCTTTGTTTTAGTTTGTCCAACTAGATCAGTATGCACAATTTCTAGTGGTCTTGTCGTTGAATATTCTTTTGATTTAAACCTGGTATGTGTTTGCTTTCCTTGTTGGCAATGCTTGCATAAAGTGTTGGATGGTTTCGTGATCTAGGTCATTTCTCTAACTGCTTCCATTTTGCTTACTTTGACAAGGTTATCAAAATGTATGTGACCCATTCTTCTGTGCCATAGCCAACTTTCATCTTCCTTTCCTAGGAAACACTTTTCATTTCCAATTTCACTTAATACATATATGTTGCTTGAAGTTCTCGTAGCTGTTGCAATCAATTTTCATGAACCTTCTTTTTTTATCTCACACTTTTGTGAATCAAAAGTAATTTTATGACCTTGGTCACACATTTGACTCACACTTGGAAGATTATGTTTCATATCTTCTACTAGTAGAACATTTTCTGCCTTGGTATTCTTGTTCTCAATTATGACTATGCCTTTTCCAATGATTTTAGTTGAATCATCATTTACGAAGGAGACTGATCCATATCTTTCCTTTCTTCATGTAAGAAACCTGTCTCTATCACCTGTCATGTGTTTTGAACAGCCACTGTCAACATACCAACCACTTTTCTTTTGCTTATCTTGTAGAGAGAGTGTGCATTCTTCATTGCTATATTGATTCTGCTTTCTTATCCATGTCCTTTTCTGAGGTTCCTGTCTATGACTGTTGTGGTTCTTTTGTGGTTCTCTAGGAGGGACTGTCATTCTACAATCTTTGGCCATGTGTCCAAATTTGTTACATTTGTATCATTCCACTTCAGTGCTCAAAGATTCAAACATGTTGTAAGTTCTTCTCTATGTTTCATTGGGCCTTCTTGGATAACCCTTTTGTGTATGAATTTCAAAGTTTTTTATGTTCATGTTGTTAGCTATGCAATTCACAAATTTATGTCCAAAATTATTACATGCGTAACATAAACCAAAAAAGATAGTTTGATACCTAGGAGTTTAATATCTTTTGAAAGGAGGTACTCTTATGAATCCTTCTTCTTCCCGAGGCCTATCTGTTTCTGTCGGTTATTGATTCTAAAATATGAGTAGCTTAGGGCTTGATCCCTTTTCTGTATGATTGTATCCAAGTCCAGACTTGTCATGATGAGGTTTTTGACTGCTGATAATGTCATTCAAAACTTTTGAGCTATTCTGCATATTTTTTCTTTTGAAGATGATTTCTTAATGCGACAATTTATTCTTCCAAATTTCCAATGATTTAGTCACTTCCTTCTAGTTGTTCTTTGAGTGCTTCTTGAATTCTTTTATCTTCTTCAATTTGAACTTTCAAATTTGTGATCATTTTTTCTAGTTCCTAAGTGTCTTCTTTCTTGTCTAGTTCCGATTGTAGTTTCTTGTTTTTCTTCTTTCTCTTATGATAACTTCTATGACACACAAAAATTCTTCTTCAGCCTCTTCATATTCTTCTTCAGAGTCTTTACAATAGCTGCAAAGTATAGGAATATACATATTTACCTCCATTCAGGAATTTGATAATAAGCATTGATTTTCCATAGATGTTTATGTGAGAGAGTCACTTTTTCTTTGGCGAGAATTAACGGCAGCTTAACGACCATGAATTCATTGAAATTATTTGTAGAATCCCCCAAATTTGCAGAAAAATATGTGGAGGTGGAGACATTAGAAAGAAGGTTCCCCCCCATGGCCCCAATGGATGGGGATCCCTGAGTAGCGCGATAAAAATATCCCAAGGGGAGAATGTTTCGATTATGGGTGTGTTATAATGCAAGTTGTAGGTTGGGAAAATCTCGACCAACCACAAAAGAAAGTTCTTCAACTTGGGAATCCTACACCCAATGTCACCTTGATGTAGGTCCCACACTTCAAGGGTGACTAGGTCACTCTAGGGAGGCAATCCTGGTGACCCTAGGGGGAATGAGATGGATATGGATGGAGATGCAAGTGGATACCCTATAGGTCAAGTATAAGTGTTGTTAAATGTGTTTAATGAAGTCTTGGGAAGGTACAAGGGTTTCCAAGTATGTTGAGTAGCATGTAAATGGTGAAATACCTGGTCGAGACACAAGAAAAACCACTTTACAATGATGTATGTTAGTTGGATCATCAAGTTAATCTTGTTGTAACTAATGTGGAGAAATACATAACAATATGTATCAGCAATAATATGGTACTATAATATTCTCAATAAATGTTAGAGATCAAGCAGAAGATACAAGAGAAAGACTAGTTAATGACTAGCTAAACTCAAGATGAAAAACCAATATTCTAGCATTAAAAGATAAGGTTGTTGTAAATACTTCTCTGCAGAAAATTATATCAGACTTATGGATGCAATATTCAATGTATTAAAGAAATAAAATCAGCCACTAAAAACCCTTCAAACTTTTCCAAAAAATGCACTAGGCCAAGAAGAATACATGTGCAAACTTTGAGCAAAATCCAATGGTTGATAAGAGTGTTATTCAAGAAAATGAGTTAGGGTTTCTACAGCCCTAATGGAGGAAGATGTAATTTTATAACAACAGAAATAAGTATCCCTTTTATGGGGATTCCCTAGTTGCTGTGAGGTGCCCAAGCTGGCACACGAAATACAATCCACTTTGCAAGAATATAAATGACCAAACATCATGTTTCCCAATGCAATATTTTATTTCTCCAATGCAAGATTAGTTCCTTTAGTTATGGGTTAATGGGGTCAAGAATAAATATCTAGGGTTACTAAATCATTGGGGGTGTAAAACCTCTTACTTCCCAAGGCAAGTAACCTAGCTAGTGTTTGAAGATGAGGGGTGTAAATCCTCTTACTTCCTCAACTAAACCCTTGCAAAACAATTTTAAAAGCTTGACAATTATGGTGGAAACTAGGATAGGGGTGTATGCCCTTATAATCCCTATCTATCCTTGGAAAAAACAACCTTATCTTGAATTATAAATGATAATAACAAAGCAAAGAGACCATACCATTCAAGAAAAAACATTAACATGCCAAAGTAAACCTCCACAAAAGCAAGAGAATGACCTCCTAGAGATAGCGCACCATCATCGTCATCACACCATAACCATAAAACATTATTCCATAGCACAAGAGGAAAAATATTCCAAGTATAGCGAAAATTGCAGACCAATACTTATCACAAGAGGGAGAGTTATGTTCAAATGAGATCTTGTGATCTCTTATTTATACAAAATGTCACTAAGGTGACTTGCCCATAAATTAATGGGTAAAGCACAAGACTAGGGGTCAACAACCCTAATCTTCCCCCCTTTAACAAAGTAATATCAAACAATTCATTTAAAGTTTCACTTTTGCACAAATAAAATAATAATTTTAGTAGGACGTCACCCCTTTAGGGGAAGTTTTGGCATTTGGAGGAGGTCATTGGTGATGGAGAGGAATAGAGAGGCTTCCCAAAGCCACATGGCAAGCATGCAACAACTTCCTTCATGATGAAGGCTCAATCCCCTTCAAAACTTCCAACTTCCAATGTATGTCACCTCACCACCAAGCCCTAACCCCCTTAGGTGACGTCATTCCTATAGGAATGATGTTTTTCCTCTCCTAGGAAAAACATTTGGCATGTGGGGGCTAGGCTATGTCGTCCAAGTGATCCTCAAGGCCTTCCAAGTATGATCTTCTTCATCTGGCATGTGGGCCCTTGGCATCCAACTTGTGGGCTTGCATCCCCATGGAAGCCCAAGCTAGGATTGTTCTCCCAAAACTATCCACCAACTAGGTCCTACAAAGACAAATGAGCACACCCTCCAAGTATCTCAAGTCATAACATCATGATAAGTGAATCCAATCAATAAATGAGCCACCTAAGCATGTGCATCAAATATTGTTATATCAAACAATTAATTGCTCAAATACATTATGCGACTTGTCAAGCTTGAATATGGGATGGTTGACGAGGTGTCCTATTGGGTAGGTCTTGCCATAGGTCAAGGAGAGTTTTCAAGACATCCCTTTATAAGCCATGCAAAGTGGATGAAGTGGTTGGGGTCAAGACTCAATGGGCATAGGGTTCATGATATACAAGGGGTCGTAGTGTCTCATTCATGGGTGCCTTTGTAGAGGGTGTGTGGTACCTTCATTCACAATGCATTTTTTACAAGCCTATTAATTTCCATTCTTTTATTCTTTCATAATTTTAAGGAGAGGTTGAAGGTCACTGCCCTGGCATGGTGACCAAATAAAACCAATGTCACCCACAAATACCTAGTGAAAATGAGAAGGTTGGCTCATAATGAGACCCCCTTTCTCTCAGCCATGCAACTGAGATTGATTACCTTGGTTTGGTGACCAGATGATGGAAATGTCATACCACTAGATATTTATGGATGTGATAGGTCGACTCGTGATGAGACCTCCTATCCTTCAACTAACCTTTTACGCATTATTTATTATATTGTGGGTCCCCTTTACTCAAAGATAAGTGTTTTACTTCTTTCTTGGGTGATCCCTGGATGGAACATCTGGAAGGTTCATATAAGGCTTTTATATTTTACCCAACATCAATCCCTCTGTGCCTTCAACCCCATCTTGGGTCAATACACCCTTAAATCCCAAGAGATAAGGAAATTGAGGGGACTAATGATGTAAAGTGGTAAGTATAGTCGGGAACGATACAATGGTTCATTAGGGGAGTTCCTAGTAGCAAACCCATCCCCAAGGAATACCACTTACTAGGGAAGAATGTCAACCACCAAGGTGAAGCAAGGAAAAAGGCATAATGTCTAAGCATATATCATGAAATGTAGATCAATCTAAGATACAACATACATAAATGGCTTAAATATTTAAATGATGCTCACCATAATACTGACTTGTACCTTATGGAGCAAGTCTGACTACCTTCCAGAAGCCAATTGATGTGGTGGATGCCATCTGGAACTTTGTGACCATCTATGGTGGTGAGAGGGGTTTCAAACTGTGCAAAAGGGTACTGTTGGTAATGTATTTTATCGACACTCCCTATCTACAACCTGAGGGCCTCGAGACATAATCTCCTTAGTTATCCACAAAATGGGGATAACAGGGTGCAGGGTGTGGGATTTTTGGAGGATGAGGGGAAATTTGAGGGAAATATTCTAGAATAACCAGAGAAGATAAGGAACATCTAGAGGGGGAGGGATATAGCCCATCAAATATGGTGGTTCCTGGCAATCCAGGTACCCGAGGGAGAGATAAGAGGGAGGGATATTAGGGAGATTGTATCTGGCATAGCAATCCAATATTGTAGTGCATGTTCAATAGAATTCCCTTCCCACTGTGTATAGGTTTGAAGAGTGTTTCAAATAATATCCCATACAACATGGGAGAAAGAGCAGTGTAAAAATAAGTGTTGGCTTGATTATTTTTTCTGTTTGCAAAGGGTGCAATAGCTAGGGCTCACAAAATTTATTGTCTGAAGATTTTCCCAATTTGGATATTTGTGAGTGAGTACGAGCCACATAAACATTTTTTATTTTCCTGGGAATTTCATCTTCCTAAGAATCTCCCCCCACAAAGGGTTCAGACCATCAATATGTTCAAGGATTAGAGCAGATTATCCATTCTTGGGAGCATACCCCCCTGAGGGATTAAATGACCAAATTAAGGAATCCTTTTGGTCAGAGAGTTGGACCAAGGAGGAGGACAGAGCATTTGTATATTTCTCGTAGGCTGGACCACACGCTTCATCAAGATCGATATCATTCCAGTTGAGCCAATGAGTAGTGCTAGTCAGAATATCCCGACGTGAGACAAGTCCCCAAACATTTTTAGCGACCAAAGTTTGAGCAAAGAGGTGTATATTTTTCATCCCCATCCCCCATATGATTTTAGAATTTAAACATCTCCAAGAGGATAGTACTAGATATTTTCTTTCCTCGGAGCCTGACCACAAGAAACGATAAGAGAATTGGTTGATTTTCCCGAGGATGCCTTTTGGTACCAAAGACAGAGAGGTCCAAAAGATGAAAATAACTTCCAATACATATTTTATCAGCACCAACCGACTCGCTTTAGAGAGCCATATATTGTACCATGTTTGTAGTCTATTTCCCATCTTTTCACACAACCATTACAAATCCTTTTTGCTATAATTGTTCGCTTTGAGAGAGAAACCTAGATATTTCATAACACCAATATTGACCTTTTTCTTGTATCCTTAGTAGTCGAGAGATGTGTTGGCTCTCGAGTGTCGAGAGCCCCCAAGTATATAAATATTTCTCCATATTAACTTACATGCTTATAACAACACATAATTTTTGTATAATATCCTTAAGTTTGAAAATGTAGGGGAGATTTCCTTTCCAGAAGATGATAATGTCATCAACAAATAGTAGATGTAATAAAATTCAATTTGTGATGATTTGAATGTCTTTCAGGTTTGTCGAGGAGATGTCTTTATGGACTTGTTGGTTGAGGCTTTTTGCTACCAATAGAAAGAACAGTGGGGAAAGTGGACATCACTGTTTGAACTCACATTCGACCCTAAAGAAAGGGGAGGCTAGACCATTAATAAGAAGAGAAAAAGAGGTGGTAGAGATGCAATTCATAACATAGGAAATGAAGGAGTGGGAAAATCCTAGATGAATCAAAAGTAGTCTAATATATAGCCAATTGACCCTGTCAAATTCTTTAGAGAGGTTTAATTTGAAGGTGATGGCCCTTTTCCTTTTTGTATGAATGGAGTGGAGACCTTCCTAAGAAAGACCTATTACCTGGTGAATTTTCCTTCCTAGGACATACCCAAATGGCTCTGTAGTGATATTTTCACTCAGATGTTCTTTTAATCTACTTGCAATTTATCTTGGGTATAATTTTATATATCATATTGTAGAGGGATATGGGTTTGAAATGATCAAAATTTGTTAGGTTGTGCACCTTTGGGATGAGGGCGATAAATGTGGAATTGAAGGGAGCATGGATCTGCCGTGTTGTCCTTGTGAATTCCACCATGTTTAGTTGTTCTTCTCTTAATATATCAAAAAATCCTAAGTAAAATTAAATTGGGAATCCATTCGTTCTTGGGATTTTATCCTTCTGAAAAATATGGAGGATATTCTTGAGTTCCTCCATAGTGACCTCCTCTATAAGTCTATCATTGTCTTCAGGGTTTATGAATTTGGGAAATAAGTCCACAACCTGAAGAATGGATTCAATAATGGCCTTGGAGTCAACTTCAAAGAGGGATTCAAAATGTGATATACCTTCCTGGGCTATGTCCTTGAAGGAAGTAGCTTCTGTGCCATCCATTTAATCCATAGACAAAACAATATTAAAAAGTTACATGCAATTTGCAAAATGGTGATTTTTTTTTGTGTTTTCATCCCCTGCTTGTAGCTAGAGGGCTCTGCTTAATCTCCATTCTTTTTCCTTGTTCAAAATTTCTTCTGCAAATATCTAGGTGTTTGTACTCCTCTTTCATATTATTCGAGGGAGGCTCATAAACCTCTTTTTATTGCTAGACCTTCATCTTCTCTTCTATTTCAGTAAGGGATATGACCTCCGATTTATTTCTCTCCTTATTACAAGAGATGTATATCTCTTTATCCTTTTTAAAATTTTCCATGAATTGGATGGGAGGGGATTCCAGATGTTGTGAATTGTAGGGGGACCAACTATCTTTGATGGCATAAATATAAGACTAATTCTTGAGCCACTGAGGATTGAATTTAAAAGGGCTAGGAGTTTTTTCCTGCCCAAGGCTAGTTCAAGAATAATAGGTTTGTGATCAGATTCACATCCAAGGGCCACCCATTGTCTAGTCCAAATTTTTCCATGTAGGAGGGGCTTTGTTTGGAGAAATTTGTCTAGGTGTTTTGCAATTCTATCATCCCTTGAGCACATGTTCCTCCATGTGGGAGTGTATCTTTTGGGTTGCATTTCAAAGAAGCTAGCCTCATCTAGTTTTTGTATGAAGAAATTAGATAGAGGATTTATGTGCACTAAAGTACCCAAATTTAACAATCGCCCAGAGTGAAATTTAAATCCCCTCCAACGAGGACATGATCCATAGAAATCAAGATAGAATGGAAGAAATTTTGCCAGAAGTCCTTTCTATCAATATATGGACTATAAATATTAATGCATATTAAATCAAAATTCATCTCGCTAGAATAAAAATGAGTTCCAAGAATTGATGACATAAACCAGGAGTTGATTAATTTCATATATTTTTTTTGCCACCTTGTGAGAAGGCCACCATATTTCCCACTAGCGTCCATGGCAAGGAATTCCCACTATGTGAACGAAACTGAGAAGGAAGCAGCTAGCCCTCAAAAGGATAATTTTGATTCATAAGTTGTGGAAGCAGCTAGCCCTAAAAAAGGATCATTCTGAGTCATAATATGGATTTAATTTTAAATCAAGAGACAATGTGCAAAGATTCTATAGCAATAGCAATATTGGAACCTTGGATAAAAATATGGCCCTTTTTTTTCTGTGGATGTAGTTGGCCAGTTTGAAGGTTTAATCATGGGGTGGATCCCTGCTTGTAAAGCGTTCTTATTGACACCGTTCAATTCAATAATCTCGGTGAAACTAGAGGTTAAATATCTTGGAATTATCATTAATGTATTGATTGTTTATGAGCCTTATACTGATAGAATCCCTTAATGGGGAAATTTGGTTGATTTTGGGGCTCTGAATGAATCCCATATTCTAATAGACAGTGTTTTGAATATCACTTTATCCCTAAGAGAAGTTTTAGGGGATAGTCCCTGACAGGACACCCTGAGCGGTTTTTTCTTACCTTACTTCGAGAAGCATCATCTAATTGATATTGTGCCAATGAATTTGGTTTCTACATGGAGGAATTTCCATACTAATGAGAATGAGACATCCAAATGATTAGACATATTTTTTGGTTTCGAATCTAGTGATGAACAATGGGTTTCTAATGAAGTCAAGTGTGTCTATAGAAGGTCCTTTTTATCACATGCCAATCTTATTCAATTTGGATTCTAGTGGTGAGAATCCCCTAACTCCTCTTAAATTCAATGTAGTGTGGCTCGTGGAAGAATATTATTGGATCATCGTAAAAAATTCTTGGGAGTATATTTCTCCCTCTTATTCATCGTCCTTTATGGGCCAATTTGTAGATAATATAGCTAGAGTCAAAGTGAATATGAAGCGATAGATAAAATCTTATAACATTAGGACTCAAACACAACTAAAGGAGGATGAGGACAAAATCACTCATTTTTATAAGGATAATTCTTTGAGATCCCTTTTTGATGTTCAATTA
Organism: Picea engelmannii; assembly: GCA_009831015.1. Classification (NCBI taxonomy): domain Eukaryota; kingdom Viridiplantae; phylum Streptophyta; class Pinopsida; order Pinales; family Pinaceae; genus Picea; species Picea engelmannii. The sequence goes on from ML858092.1 coordinate 22,830, forward strand.
GACCAACTATGGGTATATTAATTATCTTGTCATTCAATTCTGGAAAATGAGGAGAAAACTTGGAGGATGAAGAGTATATCCATTTGGATCAAGGAGGATGATAATAATGCTGAATTTTTCCATTACTTTGTGAACTACCGAAAAAATGTGAACACAATTTTGGAAATTAGAACCGAGGATGGTTCTACAATGAACTCCTTTAAGGACATGGAAAAGGAGGGGGTCTGCCCTTTTAAACCTTTCTTTAAGGATCCAGGGGGTTTCCCCGATCCAAGAGATTATGAAGGTGATCTCTAAATTCCCTCCAATATTTACCGAAGAAATGAATCTTTCCCTAGTCGAAGAAGTCTCAAAGATTGAAGTAAAAGTTTCTCTTTCTTCAATGCAAAAGGGAAGAGCCCTGGGCTTGATGGTTTCACTGTGGAATTTTTTCTTCATTTTTATGGGAAAGTATTGGGATATTTTAACAATAACTTCATCACTCTTATCCCAAAAAAATAAGATGGTGTTTCCTTGGGGTATTATCGACCAATTTCTTGTTGTAACGTGATTTACAAATTAGTGGCCAACTAGGATATTAAATCCTATTTTAAGTGAGGTCATCTTAGAAGAACAATTTGGATTTTTCATTGAATACAAATTCATGATGTGGTGCCACTTGCACAAGAGGTCGTTCACTTAGTAAAACAAACTAAACAATCCACAACAATCCTTAAATTGGACTTATCCAAAGATTATTATAGAGTAAGTTGGGCCATTCTTTGTTTAATATTGTTGAAGATGGGAAAGGAGTTATCTACCATGAAAAGGATTATGTGATGTGTTTAGTCGGTTTCATTCAAGGTGCTCATCAATGGATCCCCTTTCAGGTTTTTCAGATCTTTGCGTAGACTAAGAAAGGGTTTCCCGTTATCCCCTTTTATTTTTCTCATTATGGCTGAAGCATTGAGTAAGCTAATAATCAATGCCAAGGAAAAATGAGTCCTCGGAGGTATAAAGGTGTCTGTTCATGGAACCATTTCTCATCTCCTATTTTTTGATGATGTTCTTTGATTTATTCAAGGATCTATGAGGGATCGTACCTCTTTAAAAGAAGTATTGGATCTTTATTGTAAAGCTAGAGGCATGGAAATAAATGTCAAAAAATCTTGTTTAATCCCTTACTATTTGTATAAAAGCTCTTCACAACAAATAAAAAAATACCCCCCCTTTTCCTAGGAGGGAGTTGGAGATAGATTTTAAGTATCTCGGTTTTCTCCTCAAGCTAGATAATTATAGATTTGCACATTAGTTGTGGATGTTTAAAAAAGTTGAGGTGCAGGTGCCATTTTGGGTTAATAGGTTGCTCTCAAGGGGAGGAAGATTAGTGTTGCTCAAGTATTTGCTAAAGAGTATTCTTGTCTACGAGACTTCAATTGTTATGGTGCCAAAAGGCATTTTGGCCAAAATAAGGAAGATAAGTTTTCAATGCTTATGGTAAGGTTGTCACATGAATGGATTCATTCCACTAGAAAATTGAAGACGAGTGAAAACTCCCAAAAAGTTGGCGGGATGGGAGATAAAAAATATTTTCCTTTTCTCTCAATCTCTAGTGGCCAAAAATTTGTGGATAATTACTCACAAAGCCTCCTTATGGAGAAGGGTTATGAAATATAAGTATATGAAAACCTTGTCTATTGAAGATAGGTATAGGATGTCGAGAAAGTCTTCAAAAGGATCCATTTTCTAGAAATATTTAGTGTCCAATTTTCCACTTGTAGGGTAGTGGATCGTATGGAGGATTTGCAATGGTAGAAAGTTCAGAGTATGTGAAGACCCCTAGATGGGGGAAGAAAATGATTTTCATATGTCTGATTCCCTCCTCCAAGCTATTCACTCAGTTGGTATTCTCTCTCTAGAAGACACTAAATCCCAAACACCTCAAGTAAGAGGGAGACTGGGATGGAAGTTGGGAGAAGTACTAGGGTTGCTAGGAACCGAAATAGGTGAATGGAATCATTATATTAGTAATTTAGTCTCTAAATTTATAAGGTTGCAGAAGGAGGAAGAGGATGTCCTCTGTTGGTCCAAGAATTCAAGTACATGAGAATTTACAGCTACCAAGGATGTATGGAGGCACAATTTACTAGTGAAAAAAAATAGTGGTGGTGCATCTTATTGTTGCAGGAGCATCGCCAGCGAGATCACATGGCAAGATAACTCAACGCCTTGGAATCATTTCAGAATATTAAACGATGTTGTTTACTGCGAATCTTTTGGAGCTAATTGAAAAACATAAGAATATTAAAAACTTGGAAGTTTCATGATCATGAGTGATCTGGGAGTTTTCACTCCTACTCTTGAATGTAACTGAACTAAGGCAACAGTTAGGTTTTTTATTCGAGTAGACAAGTAGTCAAGGGGAACCCTAAGAACCCTCTGAGATAAATAGATGTTTTGTAAGCCCAAATGAGGCTGCTGCAAGTTAGTAGGAAAATTCTGAATTTTTAGTTGTTGTTTGATCATAGTTGTAGCCATTTTTACTTTTGGAATGAATATAACAAAGGGAAAATGATTCAAATGCATGGTGTCGCTATTGTTTACAATTCCTTGTTATTTTGTTTCACGAATGACTGATTTGTGTTCTTGGGTATATGAAACTGTGAAATGTTTGTATAAGGTTCAATCGTTTTCTCTTTGCTGAGTCTATGCAAGGTGTGAACACAGTCCGCAAGGAGTGATTTGACAGAGTCTGTTTCGACTTAGAAGCTCATAAGAGATAGCGTGAAACTTTCCCTTTGCAAGGAGTGCAAAGTGACTGCTGCAAGGTGTGCACAGTTGTCCGCAAGAACCCAAATCTTGCATAAGAATATGTTGCAAGGAGTGCACAAACCCAAAATTTGACTAAGTGTCAAAGTAACTCTTTAAAGAGTTAAAGGGGCAGAAGGAGGGAGAAATCTCAAGAGAGATAGCAGGAGGAATATTCAAAGGGAGAAAAGTTATAAAGGTTTCATGAGTCATCGGATAAGATCCATCCAGGAGGGAGCAGGATCATTAAAGACTGTTGGATCTGGGTAAAGCGCATGAGCGTTAAGTCTCTGCATGCACATAGAAGCGAGGTTTCGACGAAGTCCTGAAGAGGCCAGGGATCGTCCATCGTCAAGAGGGACAGGGGGCGGAAGATCCATAACTCTGGAGCAAAATTGCTTTGGAAGTTTTCTAGATAAGGAGAAAGTGAAATCATTGAAGAGCCGAAGGTCAAAGTATATCCAGGCCGTTGGTTTCCAGGAGATACATGTCGACAGATCTGAGACTCTGGGAAAATTCACTTTGGAGGATTCCAAGTGTGGAGGGTGACAAAATACCGAAGTCCTGAAGGCCAAAGCAGATCGCAACCATCTGTTGTGGAGGGAAGGTGGCGGGAATCCGTCATCTTCAAGAGAAATCACTCCGGGAGGAACGAGTGCGCAAGAGGTTGAAACTCCCGAAGCCCGAAGAGCTAAGGTGCATAGTGTAAATTATAACCATGTACAATATCTACTACAAACAAATATTCAGAAAAAGAACAGGAAAGATACAATGGAAAATACAAACATTACACAAAGATTTTTCCCCTAGAAACCCAAACTGGGAAAACCAACATATTCTATATTCATTCATTGTGTTACAATGTTTACAATACAAAATACATATAGGAGCGAA
>ML858093.1:0-14063 GCA_009831015.1 Picea engelmannii
CTTTTAAATTTCAGCACTTACATATCTCCCTTTTATTTTAACATAGCCTCTTGGGCCAAGTTTGTGCTGTCCAACCTTGTCCAATCTAGACTTTGTGGCCTTTGAATTGTTTTTGGGCCTTCCATATATATATATATATATATACTCCTTTATTTTGAATGTTTTCTTTCATTTTGTTATAACTTGCACAAATTTCATATCTTTGCATACTTGGTAGATACTAGGTCAACCATATCCAATGTTTATAATCATATGTTGGGCCAACATAGTCCATCAGTTCAACTACTCTATTGTATGTAATGTTTAGACCATCTATAGAAAATAGCCCCGGCCCATGTAAACTAGATGGAGTAATTTTATACGTTCTTCCATTGATACAAAAATGGTTTCCAACTTGGGAAGTGAGTTTGGTTCCCAATTCATCACATAATGCCTATATATCAATGGAAATTCCTTTTCTACGTCATTCTTATTGTCATAAGAGCACATCCCTCCTTCAACAAGAAACAAATATATACATTTTTTATTTTTTCTTCTGACCTTCTAGTGGTTCTTAACATCTTACTTGAGATTTCCCCTTGCACTTTTTCTTTAGAACTATCATCGTTATCTGAATCAATATCTCACAAATATCTATTTCATTGTCCCTACCCATCCATAATTTAAAATTATTAATGAATAACAATAGTCAAGTTGTGTTATGATTGTGATACTAATACATTACATCTATCTCTAAGTTTTATTCTAAGCAAGTGCCCATAGAGGCCATGATCAAAGAATTCATAAAAAATAGAGGAGTTGCTCCATCAAATAAATTGTAAAAAGAGCATAGATGTATTCAATTGTCCCACATCAAATAAATCTTTGATTTGAAGAAATATGCAAGGATTCTACTAATTGTACCTCCATCAATAAAATCATATATTGATTGTACCTCCACCAACCAAAGTAGATATGAAAATAATATTTCCCATTTCCCCCACACAATATAAAACTTTGGAAACCTTGCTAGACTTTTGGATGATTTTATTTGAAGCATATGTCACAATAAAAACTAATGAAACAAAAGTGTGTGTGTGTGTGTGTATTCATCTTTATTTTGATTTTTTTCGTTCATTTTATTATATTTTGCACACATTTCATATCTTTGCATATTTGGTAGATACTAGGTCAACTATATCCAACGTTTATAATCAAATGTCATGCCAACACAGTCCATCAGTTCAACTATGCTATTGTATGTAATGTTTACACCATCCATATAAAATAGCTCCAACCCATGTAAACTAGATGGAGCAATTTGATATGTTCTTCCATCGATACAAAAATTGGTGTCCAACTCAGGAAGTGGGTTTGGTTCCTAGTTCATCACATAATTCCTATATCTCAATGGCACTTCCTTGTCTACACCATTCTCATTGTCAAAAGAGCATGTCCCTCCTTGAACAAGAAACAAATCCATATGCTTTTTTTTTTATGACCTTACCACCTCTAGTGGTTCTTAATGTCCTACTTCACGTTTTCCATTCCATTTTTTTTTAGAACTAACATCGCTATCTAAATCAAAATATATGAAATATCTATTTGGTTTTCCCTACCCGTCCATAATTTAAAATTAATAATGAATAACAACAATCAAGTTGCAATTAGTTTGTATCAATTGTACTAATACATTGCATCTATCTCTAAGGCTTAATCTAAGAAAGTTCAAATAGAGTCTATGATAAAAAAATTCATAAAAAAAATAGGGGAGTTGCTACATCAAATAACATAAATTGTAAAAAGAACATGGATGTATTCAATTGTTCTACATAAAACAAATCTTTGATTTGAAGAAATATGCAAGGATTTTACTAATTGTACCTCCACCAATAAAATCGTATATCCATTCTACTTCCACCAACCAAAGTAAATAGAAAAATAAGGAAAATAGTATTTCCCATTTGCCCACACAATATAGGCTAATATAGAACTTTGGAAACATTTCTAGACTTATTAGAAGCATATGTCATAATGCAACAAAAGTTTCTATAGGATACTTGTCTTTTTTGTGATGACTTGAATATGGTATAAACACATTACGATCCATATTTTCTACCATTGGTGTGGCTTCCCCTGGGTATGGAATGTTTTGAAATCTAGGCAAGGATTACATAGCTTGAATTTTCAAACCCTTGCAAAAGATGTTTCAATCATAAGAACCTTCAAAGTAACATGAGTTGGACATGCAAAAGTTTTTGTATGTATTGTTGTGCAACCTTGTTCGGGATGATTTGAGGGCATGTGGATGTGTGTTGACTCTAAATGAGACAACATCACATTAACGGAAAGGGTTGATAACAAGTTCCTTGTATTTATCAAATTCTCATGCAAGTTCTACAAGGCAATGTGGGACTTTGACACACCAAATCATAGTAGTCTTAGAAAGTACAAAATGGGCTTAGTGCCTTGGAATAGATGTTATATTTATTAAAATTAATTTAGAAAAAGCATATGATAATGCATAGTGGTATTTCATCCTTTCCAAATTAAAACCTCCACGATTTGGGCCTTTCTTTGTTATATTTAGTTGACACTATATTTTGTTGGAGTTTTAGCATGCCCTTCCATCAATCAAAAAATGGAAGTAGCTACTTTATTCCACTCTAATATTTATCAACAATTCCCTGTGCACTCTTGTATGTAATAGCTTCCAAACCCCCAATTTATCTTATTTACAAGTGAGTTAGCCACTAGTTTTAATTAAAAGTATTCCTTGGACTTGATGCATACCAACTAGTCAATTACCATTTTGATGATGATTCTTCCCTTACCATCCTCAGAGGTCAAAGCTTTGAAGAATTTTGTGGTCACAAATTACATATTCATTGTAGCTCCACTATTCGAATCAAATAGGCAAATAAGATAGGCAAATAAGGAAAATAATATTTCCCATTTCCCCACAATATATAGTAATATAAAATTTTGGAAACCTTGTTACAACGAAGGTGTTATATAAGGGGAGGTTCATCTAGGGCCTTCACCACCGTCTATCAACAACCTATGAACAATCTCCATTTGTAAATTTCCAATGTGATGAGCTTCGATATCAAAACGATTAGTGGAGCTTTTGAAAACAATCTCACTAAATTGTTATTGCAAAATCTGGAAATGAATTCAAAGCTTGTGAAATCGTCACAGTCTCAGTGACACTGAGTCTTACATCCTGAATCTTGTGGTTGGCTTCTAAAAACCATATGCACTCACTAGAGTTGAGTTCTAAAAAAATATATGTACACACGAGAGTTCAGACCATGCGGGTGTTAAAATCGTCATATTTCCACTCTCTAAAAATCGCCAAATGAGATGAGAGGGAGAGCTCTCAATTTGTTTTTACTAAAATACTTCCTTTAGCAAACTGTCCAATACTCATAAATCATTGGGTGTCCTTTTTGATGGGGCTGGGAGAGAGGAAGGATATGCTGGTGATCACTTTCTTCTTTAGCGAAATAGTTGGCAGCTAATAGTAGAAGCTAAAAGTTTAAAGACGAATTTTCATATATCCAATTTAGAAGTTAGGCAAATGCATATATTCAATTTTCAAGTAAGTGTTTTACTTTTTGGATTTTGATTGTTTGGACAAATATAGTCATTTCCCATTGTTCATTACATTTTAGACTAATTAGGAGAATGACATTTTTGTTTTGATTTTTTTAATATTTATTTTAGTATATGTTGTTTGTGATTATTTTGTGATAGAGACATTATCCTTAATGTCATTTATTGTTATGTTATTTATATTTTACATGTAGGCAAAAACAAATTGATTATTAATTTTTTGTTTTATGAAATTTAATTTAAAAAAAAAATTATATATATTTTTATTGTTTTTGGATTATAAATTGTAAATATTTTAAAATATTTTATTCATATTTTATGATTTTATAATGGATTAAATAGTTTTGATTTAGTTATGTGTTCTCATTAAAACATATATATTTATTTGCAAACTATTTGTTGGAATTAAAAATATATATATTTATTTGAAAAAAAAAGGAATAAATATAATTTTTATTCATAGATTTATAATTTTCTACCTTGTACCTACTCTAAATATGGCAAGCTATACACACTATTCTAATAAAAGTTTACTACAAATTACCAAATGGTGGAGGTCAAAGACCATGACAACGATTTGTATTAATGGACAACGAATTTGCATGTAGATTTTCCTACAATGCAGATTTTTCCCTTTCTTTCCATGACATAGACACTCCAGAGCCATTGATGAGAATATGGAAACTCAAAACATAAAAAAAAAATGTTTTTTAGTCCGGTAAAAAGGAACACAAATTCCAACCATGTACATGCATAAGCATATTGAGGCAACCGGTTTAGAAGGAATATTGTTTACTCTCGCTCACGAAACTCCTAGTTGAGAACTGATTGATATTGTTCACCATGAGTTGAGCATATCATTTAATATTGCTTACGAAACTATAGATTTCGGGATCTCTTGCACCCAAGAAGAACCAGGGAAGGCATCTCAGTTACCCATCTCGCTTACATCGGAATTGATCCCATGAATCTTGGTTACTCAAGAAGAGCCTGAGAAAGAATAACATAGGTCACAACTGTGCACCAAGAAAATGATCTTGTTTACCAAAACCAAGGCACTGCATCCATTGCCCAATTATTTTCCTCCGCGTCCTCTGCTTTAATGTACAATATATGTTTGTTATTCTCACAATGTTTTAGCTTTTCCAAACCCATTTCAAAACCCCATTGTAGATCATGCCCTAGGTTGGTAGGGCTACTCGGGCACTCCCACTAATGCTTCCGCGAACCAGAAGGATATACACAATATCACGATGAATACCATTTTTATTTTCATTTTTGGAGGATTTTATTTGCCCTTTTATGATGAATATATACATTGGATATACACATGGTTGTACACTCCCATTGTCCCATGAGATTAAAATTGTGAGTATCCTTGCTAGATTTGGAAGCAATTCATGGTTGTATAAATGTGTAAACTTGTTGATTGTGTAACATCCCCAGCCACTGACATGCCAACCAACATCACTTTGGGATGTCTCTCTTAGCTTAGATACCATTTTGTAACGTCCCCAACCACCAATAGGTCGGGAAACGTCACTTCGGGACATCTCTCTTAGCTCTGATACCATTTTGTAAATTTATATGCACTCATATCTAACACAATTAACAATTACAACATTATGTTCATGTCACTTATTCATGCATAAATAATCATTAAAACATATTGACAATATATTCTAACCATACACAGATCAATGCGGAAATAACAATAAGCCTACACACACAACATAACTGATATATCCAGGCACTACTTATCAAGTTATAACACATGTACAATTACACAACATATAATTAACAAAGATTTGGCACTTATCTTTCAATAGATGACCACCAAACTGTGTGCAGATCTTCCACAAACCTCCCAGCCTTAGACCACGCTTCTCATCACGCTCAGTAGTGGGTCACCCCCGAGCTGGGACTAAACTCCATTGGGCAAGGGATTCCTAGGCTTGGCAAGGGAAGCATGGAAGTCGCATAGGTCAACAGGAAGGATTATCTCCCAGGGCCAACTCACACTAACAACCTACAACCTCTCATTCCCCACATACTTGTCCCACCCCAGGAAGTGTGTTCCTTTGCTCCACAGTCCTTCGACTTCCCCACTTCCTTTCCAGGGCTTCAACAACAGGCCGAACATGAATTCTCCGAGCACTATAGCTGTCGTTGGGATCCATTTAGAAAATCACTTTGAGAGTTTCTTGCAGGCTTGATTACCTGCTTCTTAAATCTAGCTTCTAAGTCAACTCTAGTAAGGTGATGGAAACAGCAAAGCTCAGTAAAAGAAGACGATGGCAACAAGACAGGATCAGTCAAGGAACTGTCTTGGTTGTAACAACCAAAAATTATGACACAACACAACTCAAACCGTTACAGGGTGTGTTCTTGTTCATAGGTCGACGATGGAGATGATGGCTCCATACTTGAGTCAATGGGTGAATCGGGTAGGGTCTAGACTTGTGAGCAAGTGAGGGTTGCGAGAATGGCCGGTCGGAGCAACCCCCAATGAGATGGATTTCCAAGGTATAAAATGCATGCACCCAGGTTGACACATGTCTTCTTGAAGTTGCATGAGTTCCACTTAGAACTCATTCCCCTTTCCCAGTAACTTAGGACAACACTTATCATGTCCACCTTAGCCTTTAGGAAATAATAATAAAATATTATTCCCTTAGAGGTAAGCTCTCTAGCTTAGCCCCTAGGCCTAGACACTTAGCCCCCTCCCTTACCCTACCTAATGGAGCTTAGTCCCCCATAACTCTTTCTTTGTGGTCGATCTACACACAACAATGTAATTTTTATTAATGATATGTGTATTTACATATACAAAATCAGGCTCATGGCCTTAAGAATCTAGGCTCTCCGGCCTAATAAACATGTAAGTATTCAGTTTTAGCACTTGGCTCACCAGCCTATAAACATAATCACAATTCATTAGGGGCTCGACCTTGGGGTGTTACAGTCCCCTCCCCTTATTTTTTCATTGTCCTCAGTGCAACTTACTTACACAACAACAACAATATTTCCAAAATCTTAAAAAAGATGCACGTACTCTGCCCACATAGCATCTTCATTCTCCCATGTTGCATCCTCGGGACCATACCAGGTCCACTGAACTTTTATAATACCTATGGCTCGATTCTAGAGCTACTTTCTTTGCCGATCCAATATACGCACCAAATGCACCTGAAAAGTTCTTTCCTGCTCCACCTGAATCGCATTCCAATCAATAACATGATTATCACCAGGTACACATTTCTTAAGAAATGACACATGAAATACATTATGTATAGACATGCATGCAGACAATGCAAGCCTATATGCTACTGGACCAATCCTCTCTAGGATTTCAAATGGCCCACAATATCGAGCTGCCAACTTTGAAAAATTTCCCAACTTCAGGGAGCTTCTGTTGGCCTTCACTCTCAGAAATACATGATCCCCTAATTTAAATTCCCTATGAGTTATGTTCTTATCAACATAACTTGTCTACCTTTCTTGGGCAACCTTCAAATTCTGCTTAATCTTCAACATTTGTTCTTCCATTTCCTTCAGCAAGCTCTGGCCCAACCACTTCCATATCAATTGGGTTGTCCCAACTTACTGGGGTGTTGCACTTTTTTCCATAAAGTGCTTCAAATGGGCTCATCTTAAGTGATTCTTGATACCCATTGTTGTAGGAAAATTCTACCAAGTGTAAATAATCCTCCCATTTAGATGGTTTGTCCATCACATACATCCTTAATATGTCCTCTATCACTTGGTTCACTATTTTTGTTTTCCCATTCGACTCAAGATGATATGTTGTGCTGAAGTTCAGATTTTTTCCGAACCCTTTGAATAACCCCTTCCAGAACTTTGATGTAAACTTTGGGTCTTTGTCAGACACAATTGTCTTGGGTACACCATGCAAGCATGCTACTTCCTTCATATAATTATCAACAACATTAGTTGCTTTATGAGTAGTCTTCATAGGAATGAAATGGGTATCTTTAGTAAGCTTGTCCACCACTACCATGATTGCATCATGTTGCTTGCTCATTCTGAGAAATCCCATGATGAAATCCATTGTTACCACTTGCCATTTCAATTCAGAAATGGGTAATGGTTGTAGTAACCTAGTCGGGTGTCTATGCTTAGCCTTGACCCTTTTACATTCCAAACATTTAGCAATAAAATCAACAATCTCCCTCTTCATGCCTGGCCAATAATATTGGCTTTTGACTCTTGAAATTGTTTTCTGATATCTTGGGTGTCCTACATAAGGTACATTGTGCATTTATTTTAAAATCGCACTCCTCAATTCAAAAGAGTTGGGTACATAAAATTTGTTTCTATACAGGAGGATTCCATCAATTCCCAATTCATAATCCTCAACCTTATGTTGTATTTTACCTTGTTGCAATTTTTTTACTAATTCCATGTACTGCAAATCTGATTTCACAGCCTCTACAAATCTGTCTTTCAAATCTGATTGGTACATGCTAATGGTTGTAACATGCAACTCATGCACTCTTATGCTGAGTGCATCAACCACTTTGTTCTCTTTCCCCTTGATATGCTTTATATCAAAGTCATATTCACTAAGAAACTCTAACCATCTTCTTTGCTTGGAATTTAGAGTTGGCTGATCAAATAAATACTTCAGACCATTATGGTCTGTGCTCAGCTCAAACCTCTTTCCCATGAGCTAACACCTCCACTTCTTCAAACTGTGCACTATGGATGCCAATTCCAAATCGTGAGTGGCATAGAGCCTTTCATGCTCCTTCAACTTCCTTGATTCATAACATACAACAAACCCATTTTGACCGAGGACTCCACCGAGTCCTTCTTTACATGCATCCGTGCATACAATGAAGTCTTCATTTGGATATGAAATCCTCAGAGTTGGAGCAATCCTCTGATCCATCTTGAATTTCTTCTTGTCTTCCCAAGATTTTTGGAAAGTTGGCCTTGCTTTTTGCTGATCATACAGGCACTTAGCTCGCCTTATGGTCTCCTCCAATGTTTTGGGATCATCATATTGTATTTTGTCATTGATGAATGGTGGCAACCCACTTAAATACCTATGAATATTGATTGTCTCATCCTTGATGAAAGAAACATACTTCAGAAATTCTAAAAACCTTCTTTCATACTCATCGATGGACATACTTCCTAGCTTGAGTTCAAAGAACTCTTTTATTTTCTTATCATAGTACCTCTTAGTCAAGTATTTATTTTCAAAATACTTCTTGAATTCCGTCCAAGTAACATTTTTCTCATTAATGTGTTTCACCTGCACAAGCTGATCCCACCACATGGATGCCTTACCTTTGAGTTGATAGATGGAAATTCTTCCTTCTGCATGAGAAGAATAATTATGCAATTGAAAATACTTTCTCATTCACAATAGTCATGTCTTTGAATCCTCATCCTTCGTGTGCTCCCCATCAATGTAGGAGGTTTGATTTTGTTCATTTCTCCTCGCAGTTCATCCTCCCTAGACCTCTTATGATTCCTAATAGGGGATAGACTTGAGTTGCGGTGTACTCTCTTATTGGAATGCCTCAGGGAGTGTTGGTGATGTCTGCTATCACTTTTTGTTCTCCCATGACTTCCTGATTTGTTTGAGCCACTCTCCTTATCCAATTTATTTTCTATCATTTCCAGGCTCTGCATCAACTTTATGTTGAATTCTCCTTATTGCTCCTTGGCTTTCATGATATTTTTTTTATCTGCTTGGTGAGTCTAGACATCTTTCTGCAACTTTTCAATGACTTTCATCATGTTCCCTTCTTTATCTATCTCTTCTCCATGCCCATTGGATTTTGATCCTTCAAATCCTAAATGGGCATCCATTCCTCTAACTTCATTTTCCGAACTATAAGCACCCTGTGCCTTTCCCATTTATCTGCACTGTGCGGTAATTTGGTTAAGTTCCAACAATTGTTAATTCTACAAAATGTACAGTCAACCAAGTTTTGTCAGACTATTAGACTTTAATAATTTTCTAGAATAAACCAATTTGATTCAACAAAAACAACATCAGATTCCATTTTCTGCAGGTCTTCGTCGGTCAAGAACCCCTCGAATTCAATATCTAAGCCCAGTTCTGTTCTGCAACAAATTTTGGCAGCTAGCCCCTTTTCTTCAGTCTTTGGTTCACATGTGACCACAACTATGACCCAACACTTATGATTTGGGCGCTTATCTGGAGCTTTGAAAATTTGGGCTTCGAGCTTCGAAGGTTTCCCTTTTTTGCGTGTCCCATTATCACAGAGCAACGAATTGTATAACGCATGAATAACGACAGACCTACGGTCCACATTCCTTCATGCACCATTTCTTCCGGAGTGTCAAGTCTCCGGACTTCACGATTTGGCACCACACGTCCACTGGGGCCCACGGTTTTTGTGCTTGAACTGACAAATGCCAAAAACGTCACATCAACTTTATCACTTTTCAAACTGCAGGGACATGGGTTGACGATTTTGGAGTAACCCATTGATCATTCCGAAATTGTCCCCACGCTGACATGTAACCCACCTGGGAAATCGTGCAGGTTTGGATTGTAGGACCGCCTTGCAAAATTATCTGTCGCGCAACTTCAACCTCTGCAATGCCTCCCGACCCTCGATCTTAATAGATCGTGACCAAACTTAATGCGGGCCCGATCCAACTAACTTCTTCATCACACTTAACTACCTTGTGCCACCACCAGGATCGCCACTTGGCAGGACACACGAAGTTGACACGTGGTCCCATCACATGGGTGACATATGCCACATTCTAACTGCATTTCCATATTACCAAGGTTCTTAACTCACTAACATGTGGCACACATCCCATGTGTCCACGTCATCTCTAGTGATGTCAGCAGGTCACGTCACTTCGTGACTTCGGGCTTCGGGAGATTTCACCTTAGCATACCCCGTTTCTCCCGAACGTCGAATTCCCGAACAAGATGATCTTCTAATACACATATCCTTCGACGAACGGTCTGTATTAACTTCGTACTTTGGGAATTCGGGATTTTTCAATCTCTTCACACCTTGTTTCTCCCGAATGTTGTATTCCTGAATAAGATAACTTGCCGACATGTGTTCCTTGCTTGGATCAACGGATGGGAATTGCATGAAGTTCGTTAGTCTTCTCTACAGGTGACTGAGAGTTATGATCTCAGCTTAACCTTTGGGTTCTTATCTTACTTTGCAAGATCTCCAGTCATGCCTTAAGGAACCGTGAAGATCAACGACTAGGATTGATTGCGGAAAATCAACTTGCTCACGCTTTAATTTCCTTCCCGATATCCACAATGCAAAGATGCTCTCCTGTAGTGGGATTGATATCCACTGTTGATCTAATGATCTAGAAAGATCAACGATCCTGAGGGATTGCAGAGTCTCAACTTACTCTTGCTTTAATTTCTCTTGCGATTTCCACAATAGTTCCCCATCGTCGATCTCCCCTCAATGAGATCTAACGGTCGTGACTTAATATTTTCTTTATTTGACGACTTATCTTGCTTTCACCCAGATCTAATGGCCCAACACCACGAATGTTGTGATTTCTTTCTTTGTGGCCATTTCTTAAACTTGTTACATCCTCCCGCGTTTCCGAACAAGTCCAAGTATTCTTTAAATGCCCTTCTGGCACTCTGTACCTCAAAATTCTCTAGAATTTCTAGGCTGAATTTCTCATTTGTGGCCCATCTAGGTTTCAGGTAGAAACCATGGGCTATGAACTTGAGTTTTGTCCATTTTGACAACAATTCTTTTCCGAAATTTTGATTCATATTCCACTAACATGGCCCATACAGGATCAATGTTGAAACCATGCTCTGATACCATTTTGTAACATCCCTAGCCACCAGAAGGCCGGGCAACATCACTTTGGGATGTCTCTCTTAGCTCTGATACCATTTTGTAAATTTATATGCACGCATATCTAACAAAATTAACAATTACAAAATTATGTTCATGCCACTTATTCATGCAAAAATAATCATTAAAACATATTGACAATATATTCTAACCATACACAGATCAATGTGGAAATAGCAGTAAGCCTAAACACATAGCATAATTGATATATCCAAGCACTACTCATCAAGTTATAACACATGTATAGTTACAAAACATAAAATTAACATATATTTTTCAGTTATATTTCAATAGATGACCACCAAACTGCATGCAGACCTTCCATGAACCTCCCAGCCTTAGACCACGTTGCTCATCATGCTCAGTAGTGGGTCACCCCTGAGTTGGGACTAAACTCCACCGGGAAAGGGATTCCTAGGATTAGCAAGGGAAACAAGAAAGTCGTACAGGTAAACATGAAGGATTATCTCCCAGGGCCAGCTCACACTAACAAACTACAACCTCCCATTCCCCACATGCCTGTCCCACCCCAGAAAGTGTGCCCCTTCTCTGCTCCACAATCCTTTGGCTTCCCCACTTCCTTTCCAGTGCTTCAACAATAGGACAGACATGAATTATCTGAGAACTATAGTTGTTGTTGGGCTCCCTCTAGAAAATCACTTTCCCAAAAACCTCTCTCACCTGGAGAGAGTTTCTTGCAGGCTTGACTACCTTCTTATTCAATCCAGATTCTAAGTCAACTCCAGTAAGGTGATGGAAACAACAAAGCTCAGTTAGAGAAGACGATGGAAACAAGCCACACTCATTTAAGGAACTGCGTGGGCTGCAACAACTGACCGTTATGACACAACACGACTCAGACTGTTACATGGTGTGTGCTTGTTCATAGGTCGACAATGGAGATGATGGCTCCATACGTGAGTTAGTGGGAATTGAATTGGGTAGGGTGAAGACTTATGAGCAGGCGAGGGTCGCGAGAATGGCCATCTAGAGAAACCCCCAACGAGTTGGATTTCCCAGCTATAAACTGCATGCTCCCAGGTTGACACATGTGACATGTCTTCCTGAAGCCAGATGAGTTCCACTTAGCACTCATTCCCCTTTCCCAGGAACTTAGGACAACACTTATCATGTCCACCTTAGCCTTTAGAAAATAATAATAAAATATTATTCCCTTAGAGGTAAGCCCTCTATCTTAGCCCCTAGGCCTAGACACTTAGCCCCCTCCCTTACCCTACCTAGTGGAGCTTAGTCCCCCATAAATATTTCTTCGTGGTCGATCTACACACAATAGTGTAATTTTTATTAATGATATGTGTATTTACATATACAAAATCAGGCTCATGGCCTTAAGCATCTAGGCTCTCTGGTCTAATAAGCATGTAAGTATTCATTTTTAACACTTGGCTCATGAGCCTATAAACATAATTACAATTCAACAGGGGCTTGAACTTGGGGTGTTACATATTGTGTGTTCTTGATCCCAATGAAAATAAACGTCTAAACCAAACATTGTGGAGGTTTTCGTCACACTCGTTCGTAAGCACCAAAATCCATAATTGGATTGGGGAATGTTGTCCCATTTGGAGTGTTGGTTGTGGAGCCTGATTATCTTCCTGATTCAAAGGTCTTTTACTTTCAGTCATGTTTATTCCCCATGAAGTATTTACCCCCCATAAGTATGTACACTCTTCCACGTGGGGGAGTGCAGAGGGGGGGTACCCCCTCTGAGGGGTCTGGGGGCAAGTGGGCCCCCAACAGGGGTTCAGGGGCAACATCCCCTGAAGGAAAAATTGCCTTGTAAATGTATATTGTAATTTCATTGTAAATATGGACCATCACTATAAGGTCATAGATCTAATGATAGAGATTATGCGAGGGTTTTTTTCCCTATAAGGAAACCCTCTTTTATGAGGGAAATGTATTGCGGCTATGGTTGATTGCGAATATTGTATTCTGAGAGAGGAGACTGTGAGAGAAAGAAGAGGAAGTTACAATGGGTTTTGCTGTAGGTTGTATCCCTTCATTTGCTGGATAATAATAAAGGAAGGACCTGACAATTTCTCTGGTGGACGTAGCCCACACTGGGTGAACCACGTAAATCTGTGTCTCTCTTGTATTGTGTATCTTCTATGTTTTGTTTTCGCATTTTTTTTTTCTAACAACTGGTATTAGAGCGAAAGGTAACTCGCAGGAAAAGAGGGTTCCTAGTTCGAGTGGGAGCAATGTCAAAAGATGTAAAGTTTAGGGTCGAGAAATTTACCGGCCAAAACTATCAATTATGGAAGATGCAGATGGAAGACTATTTATATCAGAAGGATCTATTCCTACCATTGGGTAGAATAGCAAATAAGCCAGCAGCTACGGAGGATGAAGAATGGGAGATTCTTGACAGAAAGGCTCTAGGAACTATACGGCTGAGCCTGACAGCATCGGTGGCTTTCAATATTTACAAAGAAAAGACAACGAAGGGTTTGATGGACGCATTGGCCAAATTGTATGAAAAACCCTCGGTGTCCAATAAGGTATTTCTAATGAAGAGATTATTTAATATGAAGATGTCGGAAGGTGGGTCTATTGCAGATCATTTAAATG
>ML858094.1:13157-26509 GCA_009831015.1 Picea engelmannii
GTGTCTTAGATTCCCACCAAATAAGTGTTGAACCATCTAATCTTAATGAAGCTAACTGAATTTTGGTTTCATCATCTTGAATCTTTTGTATTCTAGAATAGACTTCAATTTGACGTATCTAGCTATCTAACTTTTCAGCGTTAACTTCTCCATTATAAATTGGCAACTCAAATTTTATATCAAGCTTTAATGAAGGAATTTGCGAAGGAGTTTTACCATGCCCATTCGGAAGATGTTTCGAACTGGTAGAAGAAGAAAAAGAAGATGATGATGGAGGAGGAGAGGGTGGTGGAGAAGAACCATTCCCTCCATTTCCGCCTGGAGTCTTGTCACCACCGCCTCCCTTATGCATTGAAGGGTTGGAGCCTTCACCCTGGGAAATTATGTTTCGTTCCATCATGACCTTCATCATATCTCTCAACTGTATGATAGTATGCCTAAAATCTTCCTCTTCAGCCGGAACACGTTCATGATCTTCTGCATGAGCTATGCTTGGTGAAAGTCTCTCTGAAACTTGCGGTGAATGAAACCGCTTCCTCCTTTTCGGATAAGAACTTGGCTCCACAAGTTGACCTTCTCCTCTTGTGAGTTTCAACCTTGTGAGCATTAGAAACAAAAATTGCAAACAATCAAGTCTTCAAAACCAATGCTCTGATACCAACTTGATCTAAAATTGAAGAAGACTTGAAAAAACTTGAATAATTATTGCAAGTGAAATGTCATGTGTTTAAAGCAAATGGATAAGTTTTGCAACACATAAATTAAAGGATTACTTATGCAAATTACACATAGACAGTAGCATAAACATTGAACATAAACACATAAGCACAGCAATTGATAAAGGAGTTCACCCCTCTTATGGGCTACATCTCCTGGTCCGGCTTCCAATGGATCATTATTATTAATTTCTCAAAAATTTCTCAAGAACATGTCTTACAATGCTCAAACGGAAAAATCGACTGCTCCAATGGCTTCCCAGCGTCCCAAAACCCCTGTCTGGGCTCTTTCGGCACCTCAATCGGTCGAAAAATGAAGAAGTTAGGCCTCCTGGAAGTCTCCCTCTTCAAGCTTGTTGTCTCTGGTTCTACAATTCACACCCCTCTTCAATGAACCTGGCTCACACGCTCATTTAAGCACAAAAACCCAGCATCGGGTGCAATTGCGCCAACAGTGCAAACCGTAGGACGATTAAGGGCGCGCCAGCCCCTAACCGCCTCGACACCTGGGCATATGGGTCTGAACATGACCACGCGCTATAATTAAAAAGGGATTTGTTTCAATACCAAATAATGTAATGACACATGGCGGTTGGTTATTAAACTGTGGAAACCACCGTTAACCAATTCTCGCGCGCATATACACGGTTCATACAATGGTTATGGGCCAACTGTTTGGTATACAATATGGACATATGCGTAATACATATAAACCGTGGGCTATGTTCAAACCCGCGCGCAAACATTACAATACATGGTTATATGATATGGGTGATGGTCATATGTATAGTGCGAAGAACCGTGGGTCGGGGCTAAGCCCCGGCCCGATTCCCCCACCAAAACAAAACAAATGCAACTTAAATGAAATGTTTCCCACATTCATAACAAAGAATAAGTGGCGGCATGTTGGCTAGCAGAGTTTCATTGGAACGTTGTATAGTGGGGGAGGTCTGGGGGTCGAACCCCACGGACTCCCATAAAATTTTATACAACCAAATAGCCAAACCTGGGGTGCCACGTGGCAGCCCTTGATTGGGCCATGTGGCACCCATCCATTGCTCAGAAAAATTCCATGTGTCAACATCTAATTCGACAGCTGCCAACCAATCAACACCTACCACATCACCACCGTACGGATTGTACGGACTGTACGGACAGGTACAGTCATCATCAAATTTTTTTGCCTATTTGGCTTGATGAACAGATCGTGATATCTTCTCCATACGGACTCCGTTTGAGAAAGTAAATATACTATCGGAATCAGGAAGACAAGACGGACGCAATGGCACTGTTTTCGTCACATTCTGAGCACTTTGAAAATTGAGCAAAATTTGATCCCCTGATCAATCTTTGAAAAGGGTACCCTAGTGGGGTCTCCTTTTATGCTTTTTCAGACTACCTAAAAATAAAAAACCATCGAACTTACCTTCTTTGGGATCGTTAAAAATACATCGAAAGACGTTATCATTGTGTCTTATTAATCACATTTGCATTCTTGTGTATTTGGCCTAATGTCGTCTCAATGTTTCTCTCAACTGAACCATCTGAAGCATGCCTTATATGCAAGCCTTGTAGCACTTTGGCTCTACGTCTTGACACCTTGACCCATGGAGGATTTTTCTGAGTGTCGTTTTCCTGCATATGTCCCATTGCTCTGAGCATCAGTGTGTTCCTTTCACTTGGAACTAGTATGTATGCGACACTCGTTCCTCGTTTGTAACGTAGCATTCTTTCATTCTTTTTAAAACTTTCCAAGATTATTGAAAAAGAAAAAAAAATCAAATATACCCCAAAAAGAGGAAGGGAAAAGTATTTTCTTTTTGTTGATAGCACAATGAGTCACCCTTGGAGAAAGCACATCCTTTTGTTTGTTTGTCAAGATCTGGGATTCAATATGACCTTAGGAACATGTTCTTGCTACATAGAGTTGTGTCCTCCTCCGTTTGGTTACCCTTCCAAACAAATGGAGAGTTCGCATTACCTCTTACACCATGAACTTATGTCAACACCATGATGCCTCAGTCTCATATTTTGTCATGCTTTTGTCCAAGGGAAGTCTTACTAAACTTTAGTTGGCCCTTCTGCAGTTTGTCTCTTGTCCTCATGCCCGACCACCCCGAAAGGCCAATCAAGTCCTTTTTCGAAATCAATGAAGTTCTCTACAGTGATCACCAAGATCCTCTTGTCTATTCCAGATGAGCCGTCGAAGACCTCTGGGTAGTGAATTCTTACACTGATATTACACTCCTACCCGATTTTTGAATATTTTGAAGTTGTTGCTCGAGCTCTGAAGACCTCATCTCCAACCATTAGCCGTCATTGGCTTCTTGAAGATGGATATCATACATGTATATCTTTTTGATTTTGAGATGTAGATCCATTGTGTATTGCTCATGGATACACTTTATATAGTTATATGACATGGATCTGCATTGTATATGATTAGCAGCCATGATTTTATTTAATCCCGAGCATGGGTATGCCCGCCTCGGTGAGACAAATTGTTATTTTTGCAGATGGCACCTCTTGAACTCTGGTCCCTGGGCTCACTCGTTTCGTACATTGGTGAATATTTGTAATGTATTTCAGCCATCAGATGCTCTTTTGACCTCACGGATGGCCTTCCAACATGCCAAAGACATCACGCATGTCGAGGCACCCTCATCGACCACCGTGCGGAAAATGTTCCAAGTAAAAGTTTTTGTGGTATAAGCCAGTACTATCTGAAACACTATGTGGTAAGGAAGATGAGGTTTTAATTCATTTGTATCAAGAATGATCGTTCCCGGATTACAAGTCTCAACAGATCCTAAGGCAGCTAACAGAGCCTCTCTCTGGGAAGGGAAACTCTGGAGGACTTCCAAAGTAGACACTGCACAAGGGGTTTGTGACAAATCCTCCACCATAGAGTAGTTTTGGTTGGCCCTTGTGTTTGGGTTGTGGAAAGATTTATTGAACACTTCTTTTGGAATGTGTGTCATTGTTTCACCCAACGTCTTCTCAATCTGGAGAGGAGGATGTGGGTTTTCTT
Source organism: Picea engelmannii (assembly GCA_009831015.1). Classification (NCBI taxonomy): domain Eukaryota; kingdom Viridiplantae; phylum Streptophyta; class Pinopsida; order Pinales; family Pinaceae; genus Picea; species Picea engelmannii. Next base: position 16,905 of record ML858094.1, read on the forward strand.
CTTTTTTACCCTTCTCAGAGGTGTTTGACATTTTGTAGTCGCGTGTCCTAGTTTTTATGTCAACGCTACCTTTCATCATGTACACATTTGCAGACGAAGGATTACTCAAAGATGGAGGGGGTCCCTGATTGCCCCCTTTCGTGCTCGAAGACACTTGAGTTATACTTTGCCCATATGGAAACGGGTTCATTAACACAACAGGTTTCTACTATGCCAATAACTTCTGGGCCTTCGCAAGCTGAGGGCACTGGTGAGTCGGGTGGTCTTCCTTGCAAAGATTCGACTTTTTCTACTCATTTTTTCCCCCGCCAGCTTTATCGGTAGGTTTCTTATGCCCCTTACCCTTATTTCGTTGTTTCTTCTTTCTGTCTAGATGTTGGGTGGCCTTCGTGTTTGTCGATTGCACACTGTGTACATCCGAATTTTGGGTAGGGGTAGCAGTCAAACCCATGGTTTGGTTGGCTGTTGTCTGTTGTATAGAAAATTGTTGCAATTGATTTGACAACTGATCAACGAGATTTTTTTGTGCTGAATCAACAATAACATTGGCATGTGGTCCAGACCTTTGTCTAGTCTTGTCAAGTATTGACCTTGGTTCATCTAGAAAAACTTCATAAAGTAAACCAGACTGAGAGTAAATCAGTTCTAGCTTTTGGGCTCTCATTATCTCATGTTCCTCTGAAAACACCCCCGACATTGCGATATATTTGGAAAACTGGGGTACCAAAGACTTAAGGAACCACTCAAGAAGGAATTCTGGTGGGACTGGAACTTTTATCAAACTCTTATGGCATCTCCATTCTCGGATGTGATCAAAGATATGGTCCTCTTTTGTCTTCTCAAAGTTGGTGAGCAATTCGATTTCGGCGTCGTATCTCACAGGTAATTGGAAATGGTTTAAGAAATCCATTGCCAATTCGTCGAAGGAAGAGTATCTTGAGCGGTCAAGCTCAATGTACCATTTCGCATCACTCCTGATGAGAGTGAGTTGAAAAAAATGCAATTGGATGGAGTCATCTCTCAATGAGTTGGACGAGCACCATAAATGCAAGGTAGTCACATGATCGCCTAGATCTTAGTTAGGCTTGGCCTCAAACTTTGGGATGTCTAAAGGAAACTTGGTCGGCATAGGAGGCCAACATGGATCGTAATAGGTGGGGCCATTTAATAACCTTTTCAAGTCTGGCAAGTGCAAAGTTTCCAAAAACGGTAATTTGGGTTGTTGATTATAACTAGGGAAAAAGGAGCTTGGAGTTTGGCTGGCACCAGGTTGCCAGGAAACGTTGGGTTGCTTGCCAAGGTTCTAGTAATAACCATGGTCATTACCAGTGTACATATTATGTGCTTGTTGAGATGTCATTCGCTGACTCCTGTAATAGGATGTAAAGGATTGGGATTACGTCGCATTCCAAGGATTTTTGGAAGGGTTTCCCCCTACCGATCCGACAGGAATAGGTGCTGAGATTTGCCTGGGGTTCCATTAGCTATGGAAGGGGTTTCCATTGATCAACATCCTTGATAAGGGAACTGATCCCTGCCATGGATTCCAAGGTCCTTATGAGGAAGGAATTCCCAATTTTTCCCCCTGTGCAGGAATAATACCCTGCATAGGATTTTTTTGTCCATAACCGAGGTTTCCCCCGGCCGAGATGACAGCTGACAAGAAAGCATTTCTACCAAACATGCTGAACAAAGAGAATGGTGTTGAACCTACCAGCATGATATAAGGAGTTCCTTGACTACTTTCTCCAAATGAACTATAGTTTACGTTCGGCCCAACGGTATGCTGGTGAGCACCATCGAGTGAAGGGGACAAAGGAGGTATATGAACCCCTCCATAAGGGAAAGAATTATAGGGTGTTGAAGCTCCCCCCATGGATCCTTGCAGAGGAGTGTTTGAGCTCCCTTCCCTAAGACTTAAAGTCTATAGACTGGAGTGGGAAATTACAGTGCTCGTACTGAAGCCAGGCATCCCGTATGAGAACGGAGGGCCTTTCACACTCTAGGTAAAAGGAGCAATGATCACTGCCATTTACGGAATCATACCATTTCCCAAGGTAGAGGCAGTCGAGACCGTAGTGGCCTGGAACGACGACGATTGGTTAGGAGGCGGAACACCCCCTGTAGTGACAGTTGTAGATAAAATATGAGTATTCCCTAAAGAAGTAGCACCATTTGTTTCCATCGCTTCTTGTGACACTATATGACGCTTGTAAGGTTGAACCTGTACAGTGATGGGAACCGATATATCAATGATTGGAGGATTATATGGACCAAGAGCTTCCAATCCAAGGTCAGAAATGATTGGTTCCTCCGGAATCAAATTTTCTCCTCTCGGAGATGAGTTGGGCATAGTTTCATGTAACCTGGTCACCTCAAAATACCCTTGCTGGTATATTTTTCACCTTAGTGGTGGCAGGGGTGGTTCGAGATCAACCGACAATAGGCCCAAAATCCTTCATGACCGGCATAGCTCCTGATCCTTCACTATGTGAGAAGATCAATGACAAACTATGGATTTCTATAATCGTTTTAAAACCCAACACACACTAGAAAAAGTTCCAATAAGATAAGACAAGAAGATCACTAGCTAGTTGGAAGAACAATTACAACAACCAACACTAGAGAAACTTACCAGTGCAAGTGCAACTCGAATACAAAAGCACCCTCTGAGTATACTCTGCAAAGTGAGGCCTAATGTCTACCCTAGGTAGCACAGTATACCCCCGCAGTCACCTGTGTAAGTCACTAAGATAAAGGCAACTAGGTTTCCAGCACGCGAACCGTCACCAAGCAGGTATAGTCGACAGTCGGGTGGACCGTAATGAGCAGGGTATCGAGCCTGAAACCTATCAAGGGTATCGAAATCAAGTGTTCTGGAAGACGATTGAGGACCTTGAATGGATTCAATACCCATGAAGCTCCGTGGAAAATGCGATCAACGAAATCCCAAGATAATCCCTCTATATGCATTCCCCACTACGCTTGGTCTGGCTTTGGAGGGGTTATCTCTGCTACCTTTCCTTATGAGACCTCGTGTTTAGCCTCTATGTTAGATGGGGGTCCCGGATAACATTCACGGTTATCGAACTTTCAAGCAATCCCTAGCTTATATCTTATGTTTGTTTTTGGAGCCTTGAAGAGTTTCCTCTCCAATCCTAAATCAAGGCTCTAGCCTAAACTAAATTGATGGACCCTACAAACACAAAGTGTAGTAACTTTTAATTAAGCGTTAATTTTAGTGGTTGTATTAATTCAAAAGGAATGGAAATGAAACCAATGATGTTCTTAAGAGACGAAAGAGAAGAGCATAAGATGAAACTGAAAACAAACTAATTCTTTCTTCACAAATAAAGATTTGCCAATTTAAACTCTTTAACCAAACTTTTTGTAACTACTTCTCTCAGATATTTGAAAAGAAAAACTCAAAACAAGATTTCACTGGACTACGAGATACTTAATGTCCTAAGCATTCATGTAAAGAACTTAGGAAAACTTTCTTTTTCTTGATAAATGAAACAACTAACCTAAACTACTTTACCAAACAAAGAAATGAAAGATTTTTTTTTATTGTTTTATGCTTCAAAACAAGAAATTTTAAAATGAATTCTTTTATTTTCTTCTAAAGAAAATAAGGGAAAAATGACGACAAGTCAATACTAAGAAATTAAATCAGGCCCAGTCACAGATTGCATGGAGTCACTGACAATACCAAATAGACAGATCAAAACAGACTCACAAACTTGTCTAAAAACCCTATCAAAGAAAACACAAGAAATATTTTTATGAAAAGAAAGATATGTTGAGGTCAGACTTAGGCTACAGACTATTATAATAGAGACAGGGCTAGAGAAAGAAAACCCCTGAGAAGTGTGACTTCTGACAGGGAAGAGGATGATTGCCTCTTCTAAAATTTTTCTTTCTCAACACAGGCATGCTACTGACACTTCAGCAGCCAGTGTATGTACGTAGGTTTTTCAAGGGAAGGGCACGTATTCACACGTGCAGGCCCACTACAGGCCACATACACCTCTGTAACTCCTTAAAAAAATGAAAACCAACAGTCCAGCACATGTAGGAAGTACTGGTATGGAAGACCAGAATACCTTAAAGACACAAAAGCTTACAAAAACTCATAAAACAATGAATAAATTGATTCAAAGAACCCAAAAGAAATATCTTGAAAGACCCTAGAGGCATCCCCAATATGGTCACCAATTCTTCTATAGTGGGAAAACCCCTCTACAGACTACACCATGGTTCTAAAATGTAGGCAGAGGTAATTGTCTAAAGTCTCCTACTTTATATCAACTATCTCGACATTACCCCACAATCATACATAAAAGACAAGGTATAGGGATCTGATAGGCATACCTTAAACTCCGTGTCCAATGTCGATCCCTTTGCACTTAGTTGTTTCCTAACTGCAAGTATCCTCCTAAGGCTAACCTACATTCACTAAAAGACAAACAATAAACTACAAACACGCATTCTACATATGGATTAGTGGGTTAGACATCATAAACAAGAAATGTAAAAAAATCATATAAGTTTAAGATGTCATTTGGTGGGACGAAAAAAGTACTTCTTTATATTAATATCACAAAATCCACTTACAATATGAGACCGAAACTTCTCCTCGAACTCGGTCCTAGGCTCCTCTTCACAATGCACCAACTTCTTCCACATCCCCTTCTCCTCTTCAGTTCTCTCTAGGGGAATGGCAAGGGCTTGCAATGGAGAAAAAGGGAATTCTGGCTCAAACTCACAATGTGGTTGCCGAATATTGGGGAAAAGGGGGAATATCGAAATGGGTAGAGTTTCTACGCTCTCATGCCTTTCTTTTGAAATGGGACCCCAACCCCTTCTTTTATAGGCCAAAAGAGATAGTAGCAGTTGGGGTAACTGGATATGGGCAGTCAAATGGTTAAGTAACAACTCGGAAACCAGTATCGTATGCAATTTTCATTTTTTCTGATATTATGTGAGTGTACGCGGGTTGTAGTGGGGCAGCAGGCATGTGTACGCAAGCAGTAATGGTGCAGGGCATGTATACCTTCAAAACAATGATTTTTAGAGGAGCTTGTTCAGTGATGCCTTGGCAAAGATAACAACTTAGATGGCCTGATGCCAGGTATGCATGCCTGGTGCAATTTAGGGTTATAACACTTTCTCTCCATGATTTACCAAATGGAAAATCATTTCTATGTTGTTTTCCCAAAATGCATCCCTCACATATTTTAGTAGGTTGTTCAATCTGTTAGCACTCTGTAAATCTATTTGTCTGATAAACAGGTGATGAAGTTAAATTTTTCAAACCAACTTTGAGACCTGAAACTAGCCTTTCATATCTAGAGAGGGCTCTCTCAGAATTGGCACCATCTCCACGCACATATGACTTTGGAAACACTGGATATATTTAAACACCTTTAATATGATGGTTTCTAGTTATATTGGTGCAAGAAAGTGAGACTTGGTCTATGGATTCGATCTGAGGAAAAAGAAGCGACAAATGACTTAGTGACTGGACTCGAGAGGATAAGTCTAGGAGAGAAACAACCTTCAGTGTAAAATCGTAATGTGTGGTGGGAGAAATTACAGGAAGTAACTCAAGAGCGCCGTTGTGGACAAATTTAGAGTTAGCTTTAGAGGAAAACATTTTTTCTAAGTGGCGCAAACAAGGGGCATTGTACAACGAATCCACATGCTCGATAATTCGTTCCAAAATAGACATAAATAGATATGAAATAAATATAATAGGAAATAACATACGCAAATAAAGAAGCACAATACATCCAACTATTACAACTAGAATCTTTTCGTCAAGTCACAGGACCTTTGCATTAAATTCTGGTCAAAACTTCAGATTACATACAATAGCTATCATCTACCAAATTTTCCAAATAACCCCTTTTACATGAAAATGATCCCCAAATATAGAAAAATAATGTCACCCTTGGTTTCTAGGGTCGAACTACTCCCTCCTAGAATCATGGATCTGTTTTCTTTAAAAGAGAACAATTACTTCAATAGATTCACTAAAAATAGTAAACCCGGCTTTACCAACTCATAATCGTAATCGAAATATTCTTTACAGTCATTGATCATGATCAAAATTTGACCATATGGTTGTGATGAGTCATAATGTTCATTTCTGGAAACTTTGTCATACCTACACAACAAGTCTTCTATGCAACAATAACCTACAGCAAAAACGCAATGGAATGCGCAGGAAACTGGGAAAATAGGCATTCAAGATGATATCGTATCTCACTAATAAAAACCTATTTTTAGAAACTAAGAGATTTTTTTATTTAAGATCATTATAAAGAAAAACCTATCTCGGTTTCTTTAAATTCATCTCCAGTTGGCTGGAATACGTGTCACAAAAACATGTCTTGGACAGGAAATCATGAAAGATGAAAAATAGGGCTCAAATATTCCTTTGATCTCCCAATACGTGACACATTTTACAAATCTCAAAGAGGTTTTTATTATTTTTCTTTTCCTCGACAAAAACCTCTTGGGGATTTTCAAAATTCTTCTCTAGTTGGTCAGAAATTCATCTTTAAGTTTACCACTAAACCAATCATTTGTGCAGTGCGAGATGTAGCATGTGCACAGGAAAATCCATTGTGCGATGACATCCTCTATGCAACAACATCCCATGTGTGACAACCCAATGCATGATGAAATCCATTGTGCAAAAAAATCCACTGTGCGACAAAATCCTTTGCGCAGTGAAAACAATTTTTTGCAGCGCATAGTTGCAAATGGAAAATGGAAATAATAAATGAAAACTTTCCTTTTGAAACTGACCCTTGGAGATGTTAGATGATGCCAGGCATAAAAAACAATATGGTTACTAATAGGTAAGACTTTTCAAATTGTTGACAAACCTCTAACCCTAGCTATGGAAATCATGGTGCTAACAGCTGGCTCCAATGGGGATGTTATCCTCCCTGTGAGGTAGCAAAGAACAATAGACTAGGTGCCAATCCATTGGGATTCTCCCAAACTCAAATTTCCAACTGTGACTTTTAACCTACATCCGTTGAAAACCCAAAACTATATATGCTCCAAACTAAAATATGAAACTAAGCTGAAAATGAAAACTGCAGATTTCTAAAAGAAATGCTTGTAGTACTGAGATTATTTACCCTCCTACCTATCCTAACTTCTAAAAAAGATGTCAATAAAGTAAAATCAAAATGCCAATGCAACCATGCAATTACTTTATCCACTTTTTGCCTGCTTTTCACATGCTTGCTCCAAAGCTTGTTTACTGATAAGTCATTAAAAAATTTATCTATAAATTCAAATCTCAAAAAATCAAAAACATTGAGGCTGTTTGCTGCCTCCAACAAAACTACAAATGGATCCTCCAGAACGTGCATAAAACAACAATCATGTTTCACCCCTTCCACTACATTCTTGTTTTCATGTGATTTAACCTGTTGATCACCACAAAGAGGATGAAAAATCTATTGAGACTGCTGGAAGTAACAATCTTCTGAATCGGAAGACAGTGTTGGATGAAATGAAACCCCTAGTGGCAAGCAATCCATATCTAACACTGATGTTGATTTACCATCATATTTATTTCCAAGTTGGTAGTTGATCATAGGCTACAAATATGAACTGAAACAACTTTCCATGTAATCAACAATAGGGTCATTAAAAGTATGAGAAGTTTGTTGGTCCTCTTCACTCATAATAATTTTCTCATGTAAAAAAATGTCACTGTGAATGCAATAAGACTTCACTTCTTCCTCTGTTATCTCATGATTTACTTTCAACAATTCAAAGGAAGAAAAACATAATGGAAGACAGTTTTTATTTGCAAGTCCAATGCTTTCTTCATATTCAACATCATGCATGTAGGATTTCTGATTTGAAACATTATAAACATCTTTCTTCAGCAATTCGAAAGATGTAAAACACAATGGAAAAGTTCTTTCATCTAATTCAAAACTTTCTTCATTTTCTTCACTACTACCATATGCACATTTTTCAATTTATTTGGATTTCTAAACACACTCATTTTCAGATTCATCTTCGACCAATGGATATAATTTTGATATGATAAAACCTTCCATATAACAAGCAACAAGGTCATTAAACACATGAGAAGATTGCTACAATTTCTTGTTAATTGTTTCCCATGAATCAGTGTGGCTTTGCATCAACACACATTCCTCTGCCTTAGTGATGATCTTTAAATTTTATTTCAACAGTTTAAATGAAGCAAAGCATAAAGGTAAAGAATTTCCTTAGCTGATTCAATACTTTCATCATATTCTTCTTTGTAGCTGTGATATATAGGTTGATTGCTCTCATTACATTGTTGAAAAGGAATATTTTCTGATAGAGAACATGTAACTGGTTGTTATAGGAATTCAACATCATAACTATTAGTCCCTAATGTTGCACTTGACTGTGAGAGGGAAATCTAGGGCATCATCAAGTTATTGCAAAAGTGTTTTAAGGGTTTTTATGGTTTGGTTTTTGAATAAGGTGGTTGAAAACTGGCTCAAGGTAATAAAATAGATGAGAAAATCAGAATAAGAATAGAAAATATCCCATTGACTGGTTAAAAGGTAGTCACAAAGATGGATTAAACAAATAAGGAAAATAGAAAATGAAGTTTTCAATTTGTCAACTTCACACAAATTCTTATCTCAAAATATCATTAAGAAATAAGACCATCAACCTGAAATCAAAACTTGAAAATAATCACCANNNCAAATTCTTTACTGTATTAATCAATAATCAAGAAAACAAATGCATTGCAGTTTGAATAATGAGATCAAGAATGAAGAAAAAAAACAGAGTAGAAAAGAGTGTCTAACCATCCATATGCCTTTGCTATTAAGTGTCAAATAGAATAATAATGCCTTACAAGGAGTTTCAGAATAAGTCCTTTGGATCTCCGATTTTTCCACCTTTAACTTCTCATTCTACAGAGTTTATATAGAAACAATGCATAATTATCAAGATCCAAAAGAAATGGATCTGAAAACCTCCTCATCTATATTTAGTTTCTTGTTTCAAATAATCAAGGAGAAGATCCAATCTGATCTTTAATTCAAATTGATGAGGTGGCCTGTCAATTGTTGTCTATGAGATTTTTCAGGAAAACAAATCTGGTAAATTCCTGAAAAACAGGGTCCAAAAATATCCTTGTATATCTTAAATGGTGATCTTTGTGTAAAAACTGAGAGAGATTTTTGTGAAGGGGCATGTTCCTAACAAAAACCTCTTTTTTTTCCAACAAATTCCTCTCCAACTATTCTGTAACCTCTCTTGAAGATAAAGACTATAACAGGTAAAAAAAAAAGTATTTCTTGTAGCTTTTTTGGTTCTGCAAAATAATATCCTTTGTCATCAGAAAACATTGCTTCATCTTTTGATGATCTGGTTGTTGCTCTTGTTATAGGTCTTATAGAATACTGAGCAAATTATTTTTCTTTTCTTTGTATCTTCCCCAAGTTTTTGTCTTATTTTGTTTTCCTATGTAATGGAAGCCTTTCTAATTTTTCTTTGATAGAAAATTCATTAACTGTGATACTCTTTTTCTTTGTGTCTACCTTCTTCCCTTTTCC
>WSFP011400709.1:0-26508 GCA_009831015.1 Picea engelmannii
TTTATGTCTTATGGATCACATTTTTTACATATGTATGTACATGTGTATGTGTGTGAAATATGCCAATCTAATACTTGATTATCTAGAGTATCTGTCATTTGATTTAATCTCCTAGGAACATGGATATACGTAATGTAATCAAAGAAAGATTCTAAGAGATGTACCCTAAGGAATTGTCGGTGTAAAGTAGGATCATAAACACGGTAAACCCCATTTAACTGGGACACAACCAACTGTGCATCTAAGTAGACACGGAAGTGAGAGATACCATGCAACAGAGTGTCATGAAGCAACTCTATCACTGCGCTGTACTTGGCGACATTGTTTGTGGTGTCACCTAAAAAAATACCTCCAGAAGATAGCAACTGGCCTTGAGGCGTGAAAATCACCCAAGCTGCGGAAGCAAGCCTCCAAGTGTGTCGACTAGCGCTGTCTGCAAACCCAATGAACACCTTTGATTCACTTAACATTTGCCACAGTGAAAAATATAACATAAATAACGACCCATCCATAAAACAAAAAAAGACAAAAACTAACTGTATAAGAACTATACATATGTACCAGAAGTCACCCAAGGCGACCCACCTACGAGTAATACTTCTTGAGGTAGAGCCCATTTCTTAGCTCCACCAAAGCATTTCCCTCAAAGTCAACCAGACGATAAGAACCCTTCTTTAAAACCTCCTTCACAATGAAAGGTCTAAACCACATGGGTTTGAAATTGCCTGCCCCCAGGGGATCCTTATCTTGGTCATAGACCAGGACAAGGTAGCCTTCGAAGAAAATCTGAGGATGAATGAACCGATCATACTGACACTTGATTCGTTTCTTGTGAGCCTCGTTAGCCAAGGTTGCATCATGTTGTTTCTCATCGAGCTGCTCGAGATATAATAAGCGTTCCTCAAGTGGTGAAGTGTCTGGAAATAACTGTACTGCCAACTTTAGAGATGGGATCTGACACTCTATAGGCAAGACTGCTTCCAACCCGTAAACAAGTTGAAAAGGTGAGAAACCAGTGGCAGTCTTTATAGACGTTCGGTAGGCCCATAATGCCGAGTATAACATCAAATGCCAATTTGACTTGGCATAATTGATCGTTTGTTGTAGAATCGTCTTGAGGGACTTATTCACAGCCTCCACCTGACCATTCGCTTGTGGGTAGTAGGGTGATGAATACTCTGACCTCAACCCAAGATTCAATGTTAACACATACATCATTTTATTCTAAAAGTGACTGCCATGGTTAGTGACAATATCCTTCGGGATGCCGAACCTTTCTATTATCTGATTGAAAATAAAGAGAGTTGTTGTCTCACCATCATTATTGAACATTGGCATAGCTTCGACCCACTTTGTGAAGTAGTATACTACGACGATGATATTTCCATGCCCCTTGGATGAAGACGGGTGGCATGTAGTGAAATCAATCCCCCACTTGGTGAAGGGACCAATAGTAATGACGGAAAACATGGGAGCGAGATGTGCCCTCATATTCTGAGAGAAGATCTGACACGGGTGGCACTTGTTGATTGATTCAACGCAATCCTTGATTAACGTCGACCAAAAGTAACCAACTCGTAGAATATTTTGGGTTGTTTCCAAACCATACAAATGATCACCACATGCTCCAGTGTGGCAATCGTTAAGAACAAGTTTCTCTTCCTCATGAGTGAGGCATCGACGAAGGATGTAATCTACACCTCGACGATACAAAGTGTCATCGAGTATGAGATAGTTTTTTTCCTGATGGCGTATACGTCGATGCTCATCAGGAGAAGTAGAGGTGGGGCACTTCAAAGTATGGAGATAGACTAGTATATTTCCATACTAGGGATTTGAAGATGAAGTCAAAAAAAGATCTCCTTTAATCGGTGATTTTTTAGGCGTAACATCACCTGATTCGACCAGAAGTTTTGAGATAAGTTCTGCAAAGACCAGTGACTTTTTGGATTTCGTGAAAACAAAATCCAATTCAAATTCGTGGAGGATAACGATCCATCTATTGATCTTTCTGTCGATGATGCGTCATGTCAACACATATTGAAATGGATTCACAATGACAACAATGGTGGTCTTACGAAGCAAAATATAATGATGGAACCATTGGAAAACATGCATTGCTACCAACACAAGATTCTCAACATGCGAGTAGTTGAGTTCTGGTCCAACCAGGCCTCGACTCAGGTAATAAATCACATTCTCTTCAAGCAGTTCATCCTCTTGAACCAAGACCATACCGATGGTCAATTCTACAATGAACAAGTACAATAAGAAATATTTATTATAATTAGGAGGCTGGGGCAGAGGGGAAGACGTGAGGGCACATTTCAATGCTTCGAAAGAGCGCTGAGAGGCTTCGTCCCAAAATAAAGGGACTCCCTTCTTCAGTAAACACATGAACCCTTTAGTGATCTCGGCATAGTTTGCAATAAAATGATGAAGAAAGTTTGATTTACCCTATAAGCTATGAAGCTGAGGGAGTGTGCACAGGGGAGGCAACTAAACTATTGCCTCAAAATTTAGAGGATCGACCATGATCCCTGTTGTCAAAACTATGAAACCTAGAAGATGACCTGATGTCACGCAAAAACTGCATTTGTTTCGATTCAAGCGAATTTGATAGTAGCAACATCGCTCAAATATTAGTTGAAGGTGCGTGGGATGATCATCTCTCTTATGACATCGTGATGCTAAATCATCGAGATAAGCCTCGACTATATGTCTAAGGTCATGGAAAGCAAAAAACATGGCCCGCTGAAAAGTGGCTCCAACATTCTTCAGGTCAAAAGGCATCTTACGATAAGCAAATGTGCCCCATGGACAGATAAAAGTTGTTTTATGCTGGTCCTCGGGTTTAATATGTATATGGTTGTATTCTGAGAAACCATCCATGAAAGAAAAGACCTCACAACCTGCAAATTCATCGACAATATGATCAATGAATGGGGTGGGGAAATTATCCTTTGGACAAGCCTTATTCAAATCACATAATTCCATACACACATGAATCGTTCCCTGCTTTTTGTTGACTGGAATGAGATTTGACACCCATTGAGTCAACTAAACGGGGTAGATGAAACTAGCTTTGAGCATTTTATCTACTTTAGCCTTAATAACTGCTGCTTTCTGAGGACTAACCAGACAAAGCTTCTGTCGGATTGACTTGGCGTTAGGATAAGTCGTTATCTCATGTTCAACAATTCTTGGATCAATGCCTGGCATTTCCTCGTAAGACCAGGAAAAAATGTCGCGGAATTCCTTAAATAAATCTGTGTAGATACGAATATCTTCGGGGGAGAAGTCTACTCCGACAAAGACATTCTCCATGATGCCAGGGGTATTGGAGATGTCAATAGGTATAGTTTCAATGATGGTTTCCATATTACCCTTGGCATAAACTGCATGCGTATCCAGAGGATTAATAGGACAATACCTATCTCTAGTCATAGTCAACACAAATTCTCCTGCCTCTATTCTTCTTAACTCTGGGAGGAAATAAGATCTGTGATGGAGATAGTACCAGGGTCTGTATGAACTAGTCAATGCCTCTAAAATCACCTCGTCAGAGGGAAAGACCAAGTCTAAAGAATCGGTAGTGGTGAGGGAATCTTGAGCCCAGATAGGCTCGAGAACTGGATCTAACTCCTATGTGGGATTCGGATCGGGGTCGGTTGAAGCTTGCTGGAAAATACCATATGCAACTTCTATTGTAGATAAGGGCATGGAAATGCCATGATGCCCCATCCCTTCCATCGAGGCCGATGGGGAAGGAAGATTCCACAAATTGGTAAAGTAAGTCATACAGAACGACGACACTTGAAAGATTTCACCCCTAGGCTGGTCGAGGACATTCGATATGAGCTTGACATCATTGGAAGAAGGTGGGTAATCAAAAGTACACATCAAAGGTGGGCACAAACCAACCCCCATGTTGACAAGTCAGGCTATTGGTTATCAATCATCGGGACCATGGATGCCCCCGATGAAGGGTTAGGCCTGGAGAAAGACAACTGATCAATGGTTATGATTCAACCCTCATGTGGGAAAAAAAAGACCCGAAAAACTGTGGAAACCACTACGTGCATTGCATATGTCCAACTCCTTCCTAACAACAAGTTGTAGTTGAGAGGCGCATCGACCACTTCAACTTCAACACACACGATATTCCCTCCCAATTGCACGGGGAAAGAAGGGATGATTCCATGTGGTCTGAAAGAACGACCGCTGAAAGTAGTAAGGAGAGTAGGTGACGGAGACAAAATGGGTTGGCCAATGGCCTTCCAACACGCCAATGAAATCACACAAGTTGAGGCGCCCTCATCAACCACAGTATGAAAAATATTCCGAGTAAAATATTTCGTGGGGTGATCCACTACTCTCTGTAATGCAATGTGGTATGGGATACGAGGCTTTAGGTCGGTCGTATCAAGCATGATCGTTCCTAGATTATAATTCTTAGCAGATCCTAAGGAGGCTAACAGATCCTTTATCTACGAAGGGAAACTTTGGAGGACTTCCAAAGCAGACATTACGCAAGGGGCTTGTGACAAATCCTCCACCACAGAGTAGTTCTAGGCGGCCCTTGCATTTGGATTATATGAATCTTTCTTGAATGCCCCTTTCAGGATGCGTGTCATTGTTTCTCCCATCATCTTCTCAATCTGGAGAGGACTGACGGGTTTTCGGCATCTTTACCCTTTTCAACAGTGTTTGGCATTCTGTAATCGTGTGCCCTAGTTTCTATGTGAGAGTCACCTTTCAACATATACATGTTCATAGCCGAGGGATTACTAGAAGAAGGAGGGGGTCCTTGACTTCCCCCATCCATGCTGGAAGAGGCTTGAGTCAAATTTTTTCCATGTGGAAATGGGTTTGTTAACACAACAGGTTGTTGTTGTGCCAATAACTTATGGGCCTCCGCAAGACGAGGGAACAAGTGAGTCAGATGGTCTTCCGTGCAAAGGTTACACAGATACTTCGACTTTCTTTTCTTTGTGTTGCCCCCACCAACATTGTTTGTGGGTTTCTTATCCCCCTTACTGTTCTTGTTTCGTTGTTTCTTATTTTCGTCAGGCTGTTGGTTGGCCTTCGGGTTTGTCGACTGCACACTGTGTACATCTGACATTTGAGTAGGGGGAGAAACTGAACTAGAGGTTTGGCTAGCTGTTGTCTGCTATATTCACAATTGCTGCAATTGATTTGACAACGGATCAGTGGGATTTGCTTGTGTTGAACCAACTATACCATCTACATGTGGTCCAATCTTGTGTCTGGCCTTGTCAAGGATAGATCGCAACGCATCTAGAAAAACCTCATAGAGTAAACCGGACTGAGAGTATATCATTTCAATCTGTTGAGCTCTCATTATCGCCTCTTCCTTTGGAAACACTCCCAACATCGCAACATCTTTGGATAACTGAGGTACAAAAGACTTTAGGAACCACTCCAGTAGGAAAGCTGGTGGGACTGGTACTTTTATCAAACTCTTCCAACGCCACCATTATTGGATGTGATTCGAGATATGATCAACCTTTGTTTGCTCAAAATTGGCCAGCAATTCGGTGTCGACATCGTATCTTACAGGTAGTTGGAAATGGTTTAGAAAAACCATTGCCAAATTGATAAAGCAAGAGTATGTTGAGCAGTCAATCTCGATGTACCATTTTGCAGCGCTCCCAATGAGGGTGTGTTGAAACAAACACAACTGTATGGAGTCGTCTCGCAGAGAGTTCGATGAGCACCATAGGTGAAAATTGGTCACGTGATCGCCTGGATCCTCGTTAGGCTTACCTTCTAACTTTGTAATGTCCAAGGGAAACTTCATCGACATGGGAGACCAATGAAGATCATGAAAAATTGGGTCGTTTAACAATCTTGACAAGTCTGGAAAATGTAACGTCACTAGAAACGGTAGTTTGGGATGTTGACTATGTACAGGGAGAAAGGAGCCTGGAGTTTGACTGGCACCAGGTTGCTAGGAAAAGTTAGGCTGCTGACCAGGGTTTTGGTAGACACCATGGCTTTGGCCAGCATTTAAATACTGCGTTTGTTGGGACATCATTGACTGACTCCCGTAATTGGACGTTGAGGGTTGGGTAGGGATTTCTCCCTGCGTTGTGTTCCAAATATTATGGAAAGGGTTTCCCCCTACCAATCCGACGAGCATAGGTAATGATACTTATCTGGGGTTCCATTGACCATGGAATGGGTTTCCCCCGGTCGACATCCTTGACGAGGGAACTTCTCCCTACCACGAATTCCAAAGTTCTTTTGAGGAAAAGATTCATGTGTTTTCCCCCCTGTGTAGGAATAATACCCTGCATAGGATTTTGTTGTCCAAAATGAGGGTTTCCCCTGGACGAGATGACAGCCAATGAGAAAGCGTTATTACCAAACACACTGAACAAAGAAAATGACATTGAACCCATTGACGTGGTGTAGGAAGAAGGTCCTGAATTGCCTGCTTCGAACAAGCTATAGTTCATGTTCGACCCAACGGGATATTGGGGAGCAATGCCGAGCGAGGGGAACGAAGGAGGTATATGAACTCCACCATAAGGGAAAGAATTATAGGGGGATGAGGTGCCCCGCATGGACCCTTGCAATGGAGCATTTGAGCTCCCTACTCCTAGACCTAGAGTCTATAAGGTGGAGTAGGAGAGGATGAAGTTCATATCAAAGCCAGGCATCCCGTATGAAAATGGAGGGCCTGTCGCACTCTGTGTGAATGGATCCATGAGCTCCACCATATATGGAATCAAACCACTACCCGAAGTAGAGGCGGTCAAGACCATTTTGGTTCGGACCGACAATGGTGGGTTAGGAGGCGAAATGCCCCCAGTAGTGGCAGCCGTTGAGGGAGTGTGAGGACTCCCTCATGAAGTAGCAACATTTTCTTCCATAGTTGCTTGCAAAACTATCTGACACTCGTGATGCATTACCCTTGGAGGGGAAACTTGTATAAAAAGTGGCGTCGACAAGTCAGTGATTAGAGGGTTAAAATTCCCAAGAGATTCCGCTCCAAGGTTAGAAATAGTCGGTTCCTCCGGATTTGAATGCTCTCCTCTCAGAGCTGGCTTGGACATAGTTTCTTGTGGCCCGGTCACCTCAAATGACCCTTTCTGGTCAAGTCTTCACCATAACAGTGGCGATGGTGGCTCTAATGTAACTGGCGGCAGGCCCCAAAGCCTTCGCAACCGATGCATCTCTTGATCCTCCACTTTGTGGAAAGATCAACGAGAAAGGATTTTACTAACATTAAGGATTTTACTAACATTGAAAACCAAGCACACACTAGAAAGTTCCTACAATACAAATCAAGCAAACACTGTATAGTTGGAAGGACAGTTACACCAGCCAACACTAGAGCAACTTACCGGTGCAAGTGCAACTCGAACACGAAAGCACCCTCTGGGTATAATCTGCAAAGCGTGGCCCGAAGTCTGCCCTAGGTACTGCGGTATACCCTCGCAGTCACCTGTGTAAGTCCCTAAAATAAAGGAAACTAGGTTGCTAGCTTGCAAACAGTCACCAGGCGAGTACAGTCGACAGTCGGGTGGACCAAATTGAGCAGGGTATCAAACCTGAAACCTATGGAGGGTATCGAAATCAAGTGGTTTGGAAGAAAATTGAGGACCTTCAATGGATTTAAGATCCATGAAGCTCCGTAGGCAAATACAACTGACAATATTCCACGAAAAGTCCTCTATATGAGTTCCCCACTATGCTTGGTCCGACTTTGGAGGGGTTATCTCTACTACCTTTCCAAATGCGACCTCATATTTAGCCCCTGTGTTAGAGGGGGGTCCCGCATAACTTTCACGTTTACTAGAGTTTTTACACTCCCTAGCTCTAACTCCAATGTTTTTTTTAAGCCTTGAAGAGTTTCCTCTCCAACCTAATTCAAGGCTCTAGCCTATACTAGTTGATTGACCCTACAAACATAAAGTCTAGTTGATTTTAAATTAGCGTTATTTTTAAATGGCTTGTTTTAAGTCAAGGAAATGACAATGAAACTAGTGGTGTGTTTTGAGAGATGAAAAAGAAGAGAAGTAAACGAAACTGAAAGCAAAATTACTTCTAGTTAACAATAAATATTTTGCAACTAACTCTTTAACCAACTTTTTGTAACTACTTTTTCTAAGATCTTTTAAATAAAAACCTAAAACAAAATTTTGCTCGACTACGAGCTACTTAATGTTCTAAGCAATCAGTAAAGAACTTAAGAAAATAACTCTTTTCCCTAACAAGCAAAGTAACTAACCCAACTACTTAACCAAACAAAGAAATGGAATATGTTTCTATTCTTTTTTTATGCTTCAAACAAGAAACTTGAAACAAATTATTTTTCTTTTTCTTTAAAGCAAGTGAAAGGGAAAAAAGTGAAAAAACAAGACAAGACTGAAAACTGACCTCTGGCCCACTGCGGATCGCAGGGAGTCACTGAAGACACCTAACAGGTTGATCAACAAAAGTCAAAGACTTGCCTAAAACCCTTCTGAACTAAACACAATTAATATTTAAAAATATAACCAAACTGACATCAAACCTAGTCTTCGACTGTAAAATTAGAGACATTGTACTTGATCAAGAAACACTGAGAAGTGGAACTTCAATCAGGGAAGAGGTTGACTGCCCCTTCTTAAAGAAAAATTTCTTGACATAGGCACACTACTGGTGCTTCAGCAGCTTGCGTATGTACGCAGACTGTCTAAATGCAGGGCGCATATGTACACATACTGACCCACAACATGCCGCATACACCTCTGTAACTTCTCAAAAAAGAAAACAAACAGGTAGACTGACAGGGCAGGGAGAACTGGTATGACACTAACATGTGACCAGAATCCCTTAAAGACTCAACAGACTCAGAAAGAAACTCAAAAAAGGTGAAAACCAATCAAACACCCAAATAATCCCCTAAAACCCTAGATGCATCCCCAATATGGTCGCCAGTTCTGCTATAGTGGGAAACCCCCCCTATGGACTACAATAGGGTTCAACATGTAGACATATATAACCGTTTGAAAGTCTCCTACTTTTCTAACTACCCCAAATACACCTCAGATTCATACACGAAAGACTAAGTGAAAAGATTAGGTAACTTTACCTTTTACTCTGCGTCTGATGTCGATCCTCTCGTGTCTGATAGCTGTGCTGACTACAAGCCTCCTCCCAAGGCTGGCCTGCATTCAAAAAAAAATAAACAAGAAACTACAAACATGCATCTCATATACAAATCATGGGTTAGATGTTAGTATAAGACATAAACCAAATACAATTATTTGACACATCATATTTCGGGACAAAAAAAATATTCCTTTTATTGATATCACAATGTTTACTTACAACAAGGTCGATGACTGCTCCACGAACCTGGTCTGGGCTCCTCTTCATTGAGTTCCAACTGCACTTCCACATTTCTTTCTCCTCTCACACTTCTTCTAGGGAAATGGCATAGGCTTATGATGGGAAATTCTGATGCAAATCTCACAAGGTGGTTGCAATTCTTGGGGAAAGGAGGGGATGTGAAATGAGTAGAGTTTCATTGTTATTATGCTTGTCTTGGGAATGAGACCCCAACAACTCCTTTTTATATGAAAAAAGGATGGTTATTCGGTTGGGTGATGGGCTATAGGTGGTGGGATAGTTGGGAAACTACCCAATAGCCCGTAATCTCAATGAATTCCTTGCAAATTTTTAATTTTTGCAACTTTTGTGAGTATATGTGGGCTTTAATGGTGCAGCTAGCGTACGTGCGCAGGCTATAGTGGTGCAACAAGCGTGTGTACGCGGGAAGTAGTGGTGCAGGGCACGTACATCTTCAAAAATAATGTTTTTAAGAAGAGCTGCTCAGTGATGGATTGGAAAATTTTCCATATAAGAGGGCCAAATGCCAGGTATGCACGTATGGAGCAATTTAAAGTTATAATAATCACTCAGTAGTGCATAGACAAAAGGAGGCGGGAAAAGATGGAAAATGCGTAGAGAATTAAAGGATAATACAACATGGATAAGGAAAGAGGGTTGGAATGCGGGTGAAAATGATGACAAGCGAGTGGTGCCGCGTAGTCATAAAGACATAACTGACAAGAAAAATTCATTGCTGGTGAAAATATCTTGGTAATGATCTATAATTAAAGCACGATAAGATGAAAAATTAATGAAGATAATGGGTGGAGTTCTCTGGAAACCAAAACACTGATCGATCACAGAACATAGTTCATTGTGTTTGAAGAGTAAGGAGAATTGAGAGAAGAGAGTTGAGACGATTACATAGAGTTGAGTGGATTACGAAGAGTTTCACAGCTACCAAAATAAATTTGTGAGAGTTTTTTTGCTAGCAGTAACCAATGACATCGAAGACCAGACAAGCGATAACACCAGAGAAAAATAAAGCCAAAAGGTATTCCATTTCGATGTTCCAGGAAACACCAGGTGCATTGACATCATAGACAAACACAACCCAATTCCCCAAAGACTACATTCCACCGAGAAAGGATACTGCAAAGCTAGTAAATCTACCAAAGGACTCTAAGTACCCATCTATAGAGACAGTAATTCCAGAAGGGGTCGAGGCGGAAGATGAGTTGACTAGATATGTCCAGGGTTTGAGGTGTAGCGATCACGAAATCACTGATGCAACAAAGTTTCTGGATCTGGTCACAGCAAGGTACCTCTGCAGGATAAATGATGTGGAGTTTGGTCTAGTCGTAGTCGAGCTGCAGGAGTGGGATCTAGGAATCCAAAGAGCAGGTATTTTAAATTTGTTCAAAATTCCACATTTTGGTCATAGTATTGAAATTAACATTTGTGTCAAGTTAGTGTTAATATGTGCACATGGAGATATTTTGTGGTTAGATAAACCGGTAGCAATAGACATCGATTTAATTGCATATATTACAGTGTTTCCTACGACCAGGTTGGACCCTGATCCATTTTTTGAGAAAGATCAGGATTTTTTTGTACAATTGAAACAAAATTATGGTACCCAATGAGTAGGGAGTGTTTTGGCCATAGATGACATTAATAATGCACCTGTGAAGTTTGCGACACATGCCATCACCTGTAAATTGATGTGAAAATGCCACAAAGATCAAGTTCGCGCTAGTGTAATAGCTGCCACAGGGAAATGTGTGGAAGGTATACAGATTGCTTGGGCCCCGTTTCTACTTAATCAATTTTTACAGGACTACCAAGAATCATAGGATAATGGGAATGAATTCCATTATGCCTGGTTATTGATACTCATAGCACTAGTAGCTTGGAAAGAACCGAAAGACACCCAGTTCCTAACAATGACAAACAAACCCCATTTGGCTGCATGGTACTCTAACTTATGGCATACTTTGAACAAAAGGTGACATAATGATAGTAATATCACTTTTTACATCTACAAGGAGATAATTCGACAAAATATACAATATAATCCCTGGGTGACACCGTAGCTTGTACAAGTCTATGGCCTAGTTGCGCAGTTCCGGGTAGGGCCGCATCATATATACGTGCAAGAAAAAAGAGACCCAAACTGAAAGTGGTTAACTATCTGTTACAGACTGATGGAGGAAGAGATGGACAAAATTATGTTGGATTGGCCTGCAGAGTGGAAAGTTCCCCTTACAGAAGTTGAACAACATGAAGAGGGTGAAAAGGAGAAGAATCAAACCATGAATGAAGAGAAAACTGATGATGAAAATGGGAATGATGATGAATACAAGGATGGTGTCAATGGAGAGACAGATGAGCCAACATCACACACATGTACTAAGTGAAAATATGGGGCATCATCTAGTACTGCATGAAAGAAGAAAAAATTAACGAAGCCGACAATTACTGTACAAATCTTGTCAAAGGATGACTTCGAAAAAATAAGTGATCATGTTAGAGAGATTACAGAGGAAGCAACACAACAAGTGATGCAGGGACAATCAACAATACAAGAACATGTTACCTATCTACACAAGTTATTGGAAGCTACTCATATATCTTCAGGACAACGCCCAACGATAGGTCCCACAGGAAGTACAATAAATCTAGGAGCTTCCATGAGAGACATGGGCACGGAATGCAAGACGATCAAGATCACAACTAAATCAATAGTTTTTCCTACTATGGAATTACAAGTTCAGGTTCCAACACCAAGTTGCATTGACTTAGTTTTATTGAAGTTATCGCATGATGAGCTCATAAAAATCCAAGCAAGTATCACTCAAGAGATCACATATTGTGCAGACTTGATAGTAACAAAGCTGGAGGTAGCTACACAAGAAAATGTTGTAGTAGAGGCCAAATGCAGTGATTTAGTGATGGAATGAGATTTGGTATGGGAGGACGCAGAGAAGCTAAAACAAGCCTGGAAAAAGGTTTACAATGCAGTAGTGGAAGAACCTATAGTAGCATAGATAACGCCAGAAGAGCAAGTGGACAAAATTTTATAAGTTGTTAAAGGATACCATGCTAAGATCATGGAATTAGAAGCACACACCATGCCTAGGACGCCACCAGAAGAGAAAGAACAGAGGGAAGAAACTGCAAAGAAGGAAGTAGATCATATTAAAGAATTGGAAACAAAATGTCGTAAGTATTGTGAAGAAACTACGCAGTTATGGATGCAACTAATAGAAGACACCGAACTGAAAACTTTGGCAACTCAGATACAACCCCTTCAAGAGAAAGTATTGAAGCTAGCAACAACACTCTTCACTCTTCCACCAAACGAAAAGATGAAAGCCATGATGGAGAATCGGTAGCGCAATAATGAGTTCAATCAACTTCAGGAAAAGAAATAGACACAAAAAGATAAAATTGTTCTGCTACAGGACACTTCTTACAAGGAGATGGAGGAATTAGAAGCAATACAAGAGGTGGTCAAACATTTAGAAAAGGAGAGTCAAGAGAAACTCAACTCACTAGTTACAAAACAGATTGTGAATGCAGTTTTGGCTCAAGAAACAGAGGTGGATGACAAGGTTACAACATCTAAGACCATTTTTTATAGCTTGTTCGCATAAGTTCAACATGCACAGCTACAACCCTTAGTGGCTCGGGATAAGCCACAGGTGAGTGTTGGGGGCATGTTGGAGCACGACAGTTTTGGGACAATTCTTGAAGAATGCGTCACAAGTCAACTGCAAAGGGTATAGGAAAAAGGGATAGAGAGTGTGCACAAGGCGAAGGTAGTTAGAAAAAGGACCCAGACATGCATTTTGAGGAGTAATATTGTAAGTCATTAAGGATTTTTGGGGGTTTGGGGATATTTTGTAACGGGTTAAACCCTAATGAAATTGTATAAATATGTAAAAGGGTGGGATAGTTAAATAAGTGACAACGTGTGGTGTGTCGTGTGTAAATTCATTGTCTTTTTTTTTCATACTATGTTTGGATACTCTGCAGTTGTAAACAATTATATCTGAGGTATGCAGAATTAGTAGGTGCACACTGCAACAAATGGATAGGCAAGTAGTATGGTGAATTGTAGTTGCAGGAATTTTGTATAGCACAATGCACATATGTAATGAAAACTTGAATGAATAATATTAATAGAAGCCAATCGTTGTGGACGTAGCCCAGTTTGGGGTGAACCATGTTAAAACATGGTTTCCTTGTGTGTGTGTGTTTCTAATATATCAAGCATGGTGTGTTTATTATGATTATTGTTCTATTTATTGAATATGATGATGAATATGATGCATAACAATTATACTAATATTACTGTCACATAAGGGTTTACGTATGGAAATAGCGCATAGGTGAAAAAATGCTTCTCCAATCCACTCAGCACTACAAAAACTTGGTTTTTGTAGTCCCCATAGACACCTTAGGTGAGAATTAATCATCTTCTTGCAAGTGACATCGAATGGGCCGATATTTAAGGGTTTTGTTGGTTATTAATAGTTGAACCCTGGGTCTGACCAATCTACGCCAACATGAAGTGTGGCTAATACATTGAAAAATTTGATAAACTCTGCTGGTGCCCTCGAAGAGGTTTTCACCATTAGTTTATATACTCTTTGAGATATTTACAAAATGAGAATGAGAGAGAGAAAAATAGGGAAGAAAAATATGATGGTGTCGAGCTGCACTGAGATATCTTTACCTGTTCGTTGTTTGTTGGTTCATGGATTTTATGATCGTTGTATTTCCTACTCATTTGTGTCTTGAGGAATCTCCCATAAATGCATTCTAACATTTGGAAGCATAGGTGTCATTTTGACTTGTGCATGTGATTCTTCTTAGCCTTCAATGAAAACGTATGGAGTTCTTGAATGATGGATGGCAGTTGGAATATTTGACTTAGATGGGGATGGATTGAAAAACTAGAAGTTCTGTCGATAAGTTGATGTTGCTCCCAACTATTCTACTCGTAAGTGTTGTAGCCCCTCAATTCCCAACTTCTCTTTGGAAAGAAGAGTGCAGTCATTTAATATTTTTCTCCTTATTTCTCGTTGTCATCAATTGAGCACCATCCTTGAGGGCCCTATTCCACCTATTTGTTGCTTCTTTGATTACTTCAACATATAAGTCGAGCATTTGTTCATCTAATGCAACTGCTAGGTCAAATATTTTTTCTGCAGGGGGATCTGTCGACTCGACTAGTTTGAAGGTTCTAAATGTAATTTCCCTTGGCGTGTTGTCCTTTCTGTGAATGGTCTTCTTCTTTTTGCTTCTTTTTTCTGCAAGTTATTTCTCTTTCTCTGATCCAACACCGTTTCCTTTTCTTGTATCATTTCCCTTGGTATTGCTTAGTTGTCTCACCTACTTCTTTTTGCATGTTGAATTTCATTCTACTATCATTATCTCCTTAACCTTGTGTGTTGTCTTTCTCTGTGCTCTTGATATGCTCGAGAGAACCCAACTGTACTTTATGAGGGATTTCTGGAGGAGGTTTTTTTGGTGGATCACTTTCTTTCTTGGGAGACCCTAGTTTGGTATTATCATCTTTGATTTCTTGATCTTTATGTTTGGTCTTGTCTGCTTCTTTATTTGTACAGGGACTGAATTTTGTACAGTGTGTGCAGACCCCTGAGTGTGCGCAATTATCTCTCCTTTTGTTTGTTTTGGCGTGTCTTCCATTGTGGTAGGGTTGGGTTGCCCCCACTGAATCTCTTTGTTAGGCCCTAATTTTGGTTGTGCTAAGTTGATTAGATCCAACCTATCCAATGAGGTCGACTTGTCTGTGGTGTTCCTTATTGTATTTCTGTTCTACAGATTTTGGTCGACCTCGTCCGACTTTGAGTGTGGGGCACTTTCTTGATTCTTGTGATTGGAGGGGGGATCAAAATTAGTTCTCTCGGATGATACTTTTTATTTCCCTACTTTTTATTTCTTCTTTATTTTTACTGCACTTGTTTCCTCTATAATTGGAGTCACCTTGGGTGGTGGTGACTCTCTTGTGAGGTCAAATTTGCTTCTGTGCTTCTTCTTTGGAAGAAGTTTCTTACTCGATTCGGGTCCAATGATTTTAGACCGATGTGTTGCAACTAGAGTCAATCGACATGTGATTTGTTCTTGTTGATCCACAATTTTCTATTTCTCCTGGTTTCTCATTTCGATCTGTGTTTTTAGGGATTCCTTGGTTTTTCTTGCTTCGACCTTCTTTGCATCTGCTGTTGCCATTAGTTCTTGGAATTGAGGCCCTACATTCGACTTCAAAATATTTCATGTGACATCATGATCCTTTCAAGTCTTATTTTCTTTCTTTCAACTCTTTTCCACTAGTTTATTGGTGAAGGAGGCTATTTTCTTGACTATCAATGGGTCATTGAAGTCCAATGCAATATTTGACTGGAATGTTTCGTGTCATATGATATTTATGTATTTTGGATCTATGTCGAAGTTGACAACCTATTTACCCTTAGTTTCTTTTGCTTCTTGTTTTATTTTGGTCGGGGTCTGCTTTGGTAGGGAACTTGCTTCCATGTCCAAATTTTGAACAAATGGGATGGTATATAAAGCTACTTCCCTTTCTTCTTCATGTTCTCCATCAATCAAAGGAGTTAAGATAATCAATTTGTCACTTAATACATCTGGTGGGATCCACGTTTGAAACCCAAATTGTTTGTCAAACTAATGAAATATTTGGAGCTTCATTGGTTGATATTATAGGTCTTCTGGCGCTGTCACTCCACTAACTCTACACCACAACTTGGAGTATTCAAGGATTAGTTGAATGTGGGAACTCGGTGGTAAGGCCCAATGAACCTTCTGTTCCACTCTCCATTTGTGGGAGACATTATTTATATGATTCAACCAACATTTAAACATCACCTCGATTGGGGGAGACTCTAATGATCCAACTATTCCTGGTGCAAAAGTAGTGTAGTTGTTCATAGTCAGGGTTTGCTTTAGAGTAAATGCAGGTTCTCCGACTATGAAAACTTGGCTCATTGCAATCTAGATTAAAAGCGATGGGAATTTGATGGCCCAACCATTCTCTTGGTAGTCCTTGAAATTTATTTTTATCAAAGTGGCTAAGTGTTCTTCCTAGTCAAACTGATCCCCTGAGTCTAGGATTTGACCAATTGGCTCCAACATTGTGAGATTTACATCTGACGCTTGACCAATAACTGTGAAGCATAAATAAATTATTATGCATGTCCATTTGTCTCGAAGGTTTTTTACTCTGTTGATTAACATCCCTTTCGAGTTCTTGGCTGACGTCCCCCTTGTGAGGGCCTGAATCCAATTATTTGAGTTTAGGGTTTCAGGTATAGGTTTACCCCCATGTGGTATTCTAGTAATTCTATGGATCAATCCTCCAGTCATGTTGATTGGGTAATTCAACCAAAGGTTTCCATTATGGTATTGACTAATTAGGAATTTCACGACTTCTTCCTTCCAACCCTTGAACTCTACAATTTGCGGCACGCCCATAAAATGTTGGATCCTTGCTTGCTCAAGGAATTTTGTTTCCTCTTTCCATATGTTGGATTCCATTCTCCAGGTAGCAAAGTTTTATCAGTGCCTTGACTAGTCGATTTCTTCCATTCATGCACGGGTGAATGTTTTTCATATGTGCTTATAACTCTATCGTACCCGCTTTGTCAAGTTTTTCTTTTGTTCTTGGGTCCATCGAGGAGTCTGCTACTTGTCCTCTCATCGTTGGAATGTCTGCAATTTCTTGTTGGTTGGATAGATGTTTCTGAAGCTCCAGAGTTGGATGTGTGACTTCGGTTTCGATGCTTTGAGTTCTTGGTTGCTCTGGTCTAAAAAACAATGAAGTGAAGTCATATGCCTCGTCCAAATTTATAGGTGGGAGATGGAGCGGGGAATTTAATTCGTCCAACGATGTCATTAATTCACATGCCTCATTCATAATGTTAGGTATAATTTCTTGTTAGTGTGAGGGTACTTCTGCGTCGATGGCGACATGACAGTCGAACTTTTCCCATCGAGCATTAATGGTATTAACATACTCCCATGGATTGGCCATGTCGACTATGTCAATTTTAGTTTCTCAGAGGGTACACTTGACTTAGTCGATATTTGATTGTACAACTTGGTTGGGTCAGTTCTCCTAGTTAGTCTAGGACTTCCAGTCAAAGTGTTTGACCATGTTGGTCTCTACTTTCTTTCCAACTCAATTAATGCTCAACCTTTTGAAGAAATGCTTGTTTTGTTGAGGATGTTCTTGTTTGCTTGAAGTATTGTTTGCACACTTGCTTGCTTGATATTTTCCTTCTCGCTTGATCTTCGAAATTCACACTTATTGGATTGATGATTTTTTTTTCCGACTAGATTATGCACTTCTATTTCAATTGATTGACTGGTACGCTTGTTTAAGTAATGGTGCAAATCTTGTCTGGGTATTGAACTTTCTCTTGATTTTTGTGTTTCCTCTTTGATTATTGACCAAGGATTCTGTTCTCTTGTCATCTTCATGTATTTTGGTGTGAATGGATCGTTGATAGTGTGAGACAATCATAAAACTTATAATTGTCGATTACTTTCTTGTATCTAATTATGGTAGCCGATTTGTTTATTGCTTTCTTAATTTTTATTTCTTGATTTTCCTGTCCTTAATCTTGCTTTTACTTTTATTTATTTGTCTTATTTTTTTCTCTTTATTTTATTTTCCGTTTTCTCTATTTGTTCTTTTATTCTTAGTTTCGACTTAGGTCACCCCGAGGGTTTTTGACCTATTCGAGTCCTACTGGTGCTCTTGAAGAGGTTTTCATTATCAGGACTTGAGACTACTATGTATGATATTTTTTTAAGTGAGCCCGATTGACTAGTTTCTTGAAGGGGTTCCCTTGTAATGTTTTTAACTGTACTTCTCTTGATGGTTGGATGTCCTCGACCACATACGGACCCAACCATGTAGTTTCTAGCTTCCTAGGCTTACCTTTTACCCGAATGTCATATAAAAGGACCAAATCTCCATCGTTGATATCCTTATTTTTTAGATGTCGATCATGCCAAGATTTTTGCCGATTCTTTTGGATCTCATGATGCTACTCTGCCAACATCCTTTCTTCTTCTAGTTGATTTCATTGATAGAAGTGTTGTCTTGTGTTCAGAACATGGTCGAATTCTAGGATGGAGGCTATCCAACCTACATTAGCACAAAAGTGTAATGGGATTAATGCTTCTTGACCATAGGCTAACTTGAAGGGCCTCTGACCAATCGATCTTTTATACATTGTTTTTTAGGCCCACAATATTACTGGTACTTTATCATCCCAATCATCTCTGGCAAGTCCACATATTTTTGTTAAGCCCTTGTGTAATGTTTTGTTGAATGGCTCGACATATCCGTTGGCTTGTGGATGATATGCAGTCATCTTTATGTGAACGATCAATAACTTATTGATAAATACTTCAATTGTATTGTTGATAAAGTGGGTTCCTTGATCAATGATTATTTCCAAAGGGAAGCCAAATTTGGTTACTATGTTTTTGTAGATGAATTTTGCAGTTGTTTCCTTTGTGCAGTTCTCGACTGGTTCTACCTCTTCCCATTTGGTTAAGTACTTGACGATTGTAATGATATATTTTTCCTCAGATCTTTTTTCTCTTCTTGGGAATGGGTCGACAAAGTCAATAGCTTGAATTTCAAACGGTAAATTGGGGTTTACTTGATGTAAGGGAATTTCATTTTTCCATAGTGGTTGGACTATCCTCTGACACTTATCACATTTCTTTATTTTTTCTCGACAACATTTTTGTATAGTCGACCAACACAGACCATCTTGAAGTATTTTTCTGGATGTCATGTCGACTTGAAAGTGACCTCCCTCTAGGCATGTGTGTGCTTCATTAATTATGTCATCATGTTCATGCTCTAATGCACCTTCACAAAATATTATCACATCCTAGCTTGTATAGGTATCCATTCATGCAGGTGAATGGTGCATATTTCATTGCTAGTATCTTCCATTTGTTAGTTGGGAGACTTTTAGGTGCCTTCCCTTCTTCTAGAAAATTTGCAATTTCTTCTAGTTCTTTGGGAGCTGCCTCAACCTTGAATAAATTCACATCCTATAAGTCATTGTCTATTATGGTCGGGTCTTCTCCTATATCAAGTCGGGATAGATGATCTGGACTGATGTTATTCTTTCCTGGTCATACTACTACTTCAAAGTAAAATTCTTGAAATATTAGTAGCCATCGACACATTTTCCCTTGATTGACTAATTTGTTTAATAGATATTTCAACGCCTAATGGTCTGTGAAAAATATGAAGGGATTTTCTAATACATAGTGTCATAATTTTTGAAGGAAAAAATCATTGCTAGAGATTCATGCTCCATCGTCGAGTAGTTCCTTTCTTCTTTACTCAATTTCCCACTGGCATATGCATTCGGGTGGTCGACCATGTCATCATATGGTTGGGATAAGAATGAGACACCGACGACATTGGGTGCATCCACATGAGCATGGAATTTCCTTGACCAATTTTCTTTTTAGTATCTCAAAATATTTGTCGCATTCTTGGCTCCGGTAGAACTCAACTTCTTTATTTAATATCTCGTCAGTTGGAAAAGTGATGTTGGAGTACTGACGTATGAACTTTCTATAATATCTGGTGTGTCCAAGGAATATTTTGATTTGTTTCTATTTAACTAGTGGCTTCAAGTTGAGGATGAATTTGATATTGGCCATATTGACTTTAATTCCATTCTTGCATACAATATGGCTCAACAGTATGCCTATAGGTGTGGCAAATATGCATTTATTGATGTTTAGGGACAAGTGAATTTGCCTGCATCTTTCTAGCATCATTCTTAACCATTGGATTTGGTATGTCAATAGGTTGTAGATTGTCCAATCGTCAAAGTACACAACCATTTTTTCTAAATATATTCTTGGAATTCCATTACCAGTATCATAGAGAAGACTGTTGGGGCGTTTTTGAGGTTGAATGGCATTACTTTATATGAAAATGATCCAAACTTGGAGACAACTATAGTTTTTTCCTAATCATTTTTTTCTATAGGTACTTGATTGTATTTGGAGAAGTCATAAGTGAAGGAATAACATTCATGCCCCATGACTTCATTGATGATATCGTTGGTGAATGGCGTTGGGAGTGGATCAATTACTATGAGTTTGTTTAGTCCTAGGAAGTCAACACATATTCTTAGTTTCTATTGGTCGTTCTTCTTGGGTTGCACGACCATTGGACTTGCCCATTCCAAATTGTCATTGGATATATAATGCCAACAACTAGGATTGCTTCCATTTCCTTTTGGACAATGGGATTGTATTTATGTGCCAACTTATATGGTCATTTTTTGATAGGTTTGGCCCTAGGGGTGAGGTTGATTTTCATCTCACCCAACTCTTGTACCAATCCTTTCATATTTTTGTAGTCGCATGCAAAGACATCCTGGTATTATTTCAATAGGTTAACTATTTCCATGGTTTTCTTGTAGGACCAATGGTCACCAATTCTGACCAATTTTGGTCAATCATCTATTGAGATGTCGAACTCTTTGGTCTTAATTTATGCATCCATCCATTCAAGTGATTTTGACTCATCCAATTGGCATTCTACTTCCATGAATTTATTATAGCTTGATGGGAAGTCAAGATTTTTTGTATCTTATTTTTCCTTTTTCTCTTCCTTGGTCACATAGTAGACCATTTTTACATAGTTTTGTACTCATGGATGGTTTTTCTTCCATTGAAAACTATGCCCTAGAAAACGTATGTATTCCATATCTATTTGATGGGCTATGACATTTCCTGGACTGTGTGTCGATTCTAAGATACAAATCAAAGTCGAGACCACATTGAATTTATCTTTTCCTTTTATATAAATCTCCTCGGGACTTGGTTTTTCCAAAAAAAAAATGATTTCTCTTGCTGCCTCTTGTAGCAGTGCTTCTCCATGTCTGAATTCAAAGTATTTAAGGAAATTGTTTTTGATTTCATTCTATTTGAATGTGTGTCCACATGCTTCTTCGAATTTATACCACTTGTGTGGTATATAATCCAATGTATTTGGGAACATATGTGGACACACTCTTTTGTATCGGTAACCTTATTTCCTCCATTCTTTCTCACATTGTTGATGTGAGTGACTAGGTCAAACCCAAGTGTAAAAGTCGGGATGTCAATATTTGTTGATGGTTTTTTCCCACTAAATATTTCCAAAAAAGATAAGGTGGAAGTATTCCACATTTGCAGTCGAGGTGCATGTGTTTCCCACCATAGGACTGCTTGGATTGTGAAGGATTCAACCAGAATTTGTACTCTCCCCTATTCTCCAACTAAATTGGAAACCTCGTCAACATGCATCGAAGAAGATTTCATTTTGTTGAATTGTGGGGGCTTCCTTGTCTGTGAATGAGTAGGGATTAGTGTTGGTGTTTGCTTTAAAATTCTTTCGACCATGATAGTTATTGCTTGTACTGAGAAACATGATTTGGATCGCCTTGTTGGTATCACTAATATTAACCAACACTCTTTGGATTGTTCTTTATAATTTTCCATTTGCCAATTGTATAGCTCCATATCTAAGTATTTACCTATTGACAACGGAGGGCCGAATAAGATTTCTCCATCACTATTGGGCTCAACAATATCCTTTTTCTCATTCATTACTTGATATATTCATCGGGCTTTGTGAGCTTCATCCCATGTCTTGACCTAGGGTTTTCCTTCTTTTAGGTCCTAAGGGATTATGATTTTTCTTCGATTACCTTTCAATTTGATTTTGTCTCTCTTAAGGGAGATTGTGGCTCTCATGTTCCGACCCCAAGGTCTTCTGACTAATGCAGGGTAGGCATGGATACCTTCGACTAGATTGATTACTTCAAATTTGAATATCGTTGGGATTCCCATTATGAATGTCATTACACTTTTAATCACTCCAATTGGTTCAATGAACCTCTAATCTACGAGCTTTAAAAAATTCATTGTTTGTTGAAGCAAGGGTTTCCTAAGTCAAACCAATGTTTCTCTTGGGAGGATATTTACTTGGGACCCAAAGTCAACTATGGCTTGTTTGATCATATGTCCATCGATTTCGAGGTCGACTTGTGGGTCGAATTCATTTGTGTGTCTTTACTGAGACAATTTCTCAATACTTTTGATTGGTCTTTGGTAATATTAATACTATCTCAAGATACCCAGTAGGTCGATCAAGCGACCGACTAACTGTTTTTCTTTCAGTAATTGCAGAAAATCATCTAGAACAATGTCTGAGATGTTTTCATGTCCTCCATTATTTGCCTAATCCTGGTTGACGTTTCTAAAAAAAATCATTGCTTCTCGCATTAGTTTTTCTTCATGTTCTGGGTCAGGATATTTGTTTCGACCTCCCCTCTATATTATTGGTGGTTCTTAATAGATGTCTTCGTCAACTCCCAAGCATGTTACTACATGGAGGTTATTTAAATTTATAATATCCTATTTTGGCACTATATGAAATATATTTACATTTCTTGTATTCATGACTTTGTCTAACACAATTGGACAATATTCAAGGGAGTGGTATCCCACTCCACAGATGTTATAGAACTTGAGATCAATTATGTCTTTGATTGGGAAATCTAGATTGGTGTGGTCATGTTTCTAAAAATTGAAGCAGTAGTAATGTCCTCGACCTCATCCTATGCCGAAATGTTCTCATCCTCCACTTCCTCGACCTTCATAGCCTCCATGGTCTCAACTTCTGTAGTTGTTTCCATTACATTGGTCGATGTTTTGGTCAACTGATTGTGTATGATATATTGAGTGAATGTTTGTTCGATTCTTCCCATTCAACTAATATTCTTGTGTTGAGTGACTATTTTCCTCGCATATGTGGCACCACTTTTGTCGCACATTTCTCATATTGTGTAGGCAATCTCTTGTATCGTGATTTGACAGATAGCAGGATCTAGTGCATTGTTGAATTTGCAATAATATTTTGTATGACCTTCGCTAGAAGAGATTGTGCACCATAGTTTGTTGCATGAGATCAACATCTTTTTTATTGATTGTTGCAATTCTGCAAGCTTTTCTTCCAATCTTTTCTCAATGATTGATGAAGTTGACACACCTTCATCATCCATTTCAATCCGCCGAGATTTTTTCAGTACTTCTTCACATATTTGGAGGTCATACATGCATAGTGTAACTTTGATATTTTTCAACAGGCCTGTTATGTACCATTGTACAAACATTTTTTCTTTGATTGCATAGGGGATTTGGATTAAGATATCTTTAAACCATTTGTCATATTTGTAGATGGTTTCACTTGGATTTTTCTTGATTTATTTCAATTTTTGTGTTGCAAGGTGGCTTATGTATTGTGTTTTGAAAAAAGTAAGGAATTTTTGCTTTATCTCTGCTTTTAAGCATTGGTGATTGTATGTGTAATTAATAAACCAAGAAATATCTCTCACTCGAAGCGCGACACCGAATTGTGCCATTTGTTTATATTCATCAATTATGTCGGTTGAATCCCATAATTTCTCACAAACGAACCAATGTCGTTTGGGATCTTCGTCACCTTCATAGATCAGGATGTGATTGAGCCCCATTGTTATTTTCTTAGATTTTTTCAAGGTTGGAACTCTTGCAAGAGTTTGTGTCGAAGTCAAACTACTTTCTTGAGTTGAATTATGAATATTCTACTCGACCAATACAATCTATTGATGGTCTTCAGTCGAGATGTACTCAATCACTAACTGCACTTGTTCATTGCTTGGATTTGGAGCACCTATATGACAATATTTGTCTATATAATCGATGAATAGTCCTTAAAGGGTCATGCCGATTCGTTTTCATTGTCTGTTGAGTTAGAGTCTTGTAAAAGTAGATTCAACAGGGGGCAGAGTCCATGAGATCTCTTATATGGAGGAGCATATCCTCTGGTCGATTTTCAATGTTTTCTTGTGCTTCAATTAGCACAGTATCTCTTATCTGACCAACATTGTCAGTTTGACATCACACCCTTGGTGATTGTGTATCCATGTGAAGTCTATGTAGGAGGAAGTCTGCAATACACGGACTGGGGATTCTTACAAGAGAAAGTCAAACTGTGGGTCTCGAGTTGTCGATCTCCATATTTCCTTGGTCAATTGCTTACTGGGTGCCACTGAATGCCATACTCGATTGCAAGCTTCTATTCCTCGTATGAACTGTTGGGGTGCTCTCAAGGGCTTATCTAGTGATTTGTTGCACATGGGCAGGGTTTCTATGAGACTTTCATGGACCCCTCTCATTTCACAACTCTTCTCGCTTCTTTTGCCTCTTGTCCCTCTCCAATTTTTATATATCTATTGAGGGTTTATGGGTTTGCGTTCAACATGTAGAATTAGCACTTGATTCAGTTATCTTCCTCCTGAATTATGATATTTTTGACTTGGGTGTGCTTCGACTTCGACTTCAACTTAAATCATCTCACGGATCATTGAACCCCCCGACGCCATCCCAAATTACTCATGGTCGACGATGTTCATTATTGTTTCTATGCTCATTTCTTCAAGAAGTACTTCCAAGCTTCTCTGGTGTCTTTGAAGTTAAATTACAAAAATCATTCCCACTCGACTTGTTTCTCTTTCTAATTAGAGTTTGAAGGAGGATTTTTTAGAAGGGGTCGGTATTCAATGATGTCCATGGCTCCCTTTTATAAGAGGAACTTTTGAAGTAAGGACGAGACAATGCAAAGAAACCCATCATGAAGTTATGTATAAAATTTGTGTTTGATGGTTTCGATTGAATCTCTATGTTCAATCACTTGCTCTTCAATATAGTCTCACATAATATTCTTGAACCACTCGTTAAGGTTTGTTCTCCCTCTTTTTATGATTTTGTGCATCAATTTCCCATGATGAGTGAGTCTGCGCATTAGATTGATTGAGATATTTGTAAAGCGCTTCTGGAATGGCTTCTAGAAATCATTCGTGCGTCTCCGAGAAGAATTGAGCTTGTTCTTCGGCTAGTGTGAATCGATTTATTCTTATATAGTTTTTTTATATAATTGGTAATTTTATACTCCCACCATTCACGTATGTCCTCCAAGGTTAACATATATGTGAATTTTTTCTATGCATGCTCGAGTTCAGAACTACCGACAATGGAACCAATGTTGTAGTCTAGGGGAAAGTATGAGAAAGTTAGTTGTAGATCCTTACACAGAGAAATACACACTACAACATCACATATAGAAACACATAGATATACTGATATACATACACAAGAGTGGGAGAACCATCAATGCATTTTATTAGATAGCCAAAAATAGTCTTTGTCTTTCCATTACATAACCACACACACACACACACACATGTAAGATGTACATTTATCAGTTGGTTACATTTCTTAACTGTTCGGTTGGTCAACTCTAATTGTCTATTCGACTGACTTTCCTAACCGACTAATGCAGTCGACTTGGCTAGTCAACTGTCGAGTCTAGTCAATAGAGCTAACAAGCCCCTACAATAGGCACAACAACAACAATATGATGTGGAAATGGAGTGTACAGACCAAAAATTTATGGCCAGTGCAAAGAACCAGGAGGGAGATTACAACCATCATGCTCATATTTAGTAGTAGTGTATAACGATTTTTAAAGTTTGTTTGATATTAAGCGTATTTGTCAAAATATATACTTGTAGTAGTTTTCAGAAATCCTTTGTGAAGGATTGTTTTGTCTTCATATATAGTATTTCTCAAGTTTTGGATATTTCTCATAATGTTTTGTTGGATAATTACCTCTATATGTATTATCATGTTGACAGTGCAACCGTAACAATTTTCTAATACAAATATAGTCGTTCTTGACAAAAATAAATAAATTATTTTTAATGGAATGTTAATGTGGAGTTGTGTTTCCCACAATTCAAGGTAATTATAACATCTTCTCTAAACCCCAAGAGAATTCAAGGTAGTTAGAAAGGTAGTGTGGTTTAACAATTATTCATGTATTGTTAAAGGGAAATGATATGGACTCTATTTAAATCTTGGTATTTATTTTAGTAGAATATTTTTGTTGGATGTTTTGGAATTATACCTTTAATTTGAGATTGTTTTGTTTCCATATATATAATTTAATAATGAAATTTCGATAAT
>WSFP011400710.1:0-26508 GCA_009831015.1 Picea engelmannii
GGATGTCACTGTTGAGCCTCAATTTCGACAAGTTTTTTTCATGACCATTTAGCCTATTATTATCTAATTTCTCCTTTATTCTTCATGTATTTATCATTAACATTGCCATATAATCCAATTTTTGTCATAAGAGCTTAGAGAGACATGTGATTATTAAATTTAATGATTTTCCATGTTTTGATGATTTCTTAGGATGGATGTTTTGGTTTCTTAATTACCTTTCTAGGTCTAGGTATATTTCCAACATTCTACAGGAAATCCGGTAGCAGCTACCACCTACAGGAAATTCGGTAGCACATGTCATCTACAGGAAATATGGTAGCACATGTCATCTACAGAAAATATGGTAGAGCCTCGACGTTCAGGATAGTTTTGCCTCTATGTTTAGTAAGTCTGTGAGTTTTTCCAGCCACACCATCCGATTTGGGAAGGGTCCACCAACCAAGGTATGCATTGTTGTTCATGTATTTTAGTTTAGAATATTTTTTTTGTATGTGTATTATGATTCAATTCTAACTTGATTTCTATTCAAACGATTTCCAGTTATAATATCTCCTTTCATAATGATTTATAATTTCATTTTATTTCGAGCTATCATATCTTCTTGTGTGATTTATATTTATTTGATTTTTAATTTGATAGCAGAGATGATTTTGGTTAAGACCAAAGACCATTGGATCAATTGTGTTTATTGACTACAAGAACACTTGATTTGTTTAGTGAAAGATTGTAGTATGAGCTAATTGAATGTAATCGAAGTCCATGGTGCATGGATGATTAAGCCTTTGTTTCTCTATGTTTGAGTGATTGATTGTGCCTTTACTTTTCATGCTTTTAAACTTTGATTTTTAATTTCTTCCCATGTGTGAGCTCCCGGGTGTGGATTAATAGGTTATGATTACAGGAATTCCAACAAAGTGCAAGCTATGGGACCTTGATTAAACTCTGATATTTATGGGTTTAATTCTGCAAGTTTTATTTTCTTTGAGTTTAAATGTTTGATAAGATACGAGAGTCACTTGAATAATTGAGAAAACTATATGCTTGTAGGAATATTTATAACGGAAGTAAAATATTGTAACAAAATATAGCCTGGGTGTTTACCTCAGGAAATGACTTATTAAGAGAATTTACATTTTGAATTTAATAGAATTAGTTTAGTATAACTTAGCTTCCTATTCCTACATATATTTTTTCCAGCATCTCACAAGTTTACGAGCTCCCAGATTGATAATTTAATGTTCATCAATTCAAGAAATTAAATTGAAAAAAACATTGGCACCATTGTCGAGGATATGCTAAGGGATTAGGCATTGGTAATTTGCTTTTAGTCCTTTCATTTTCTCCTTTTGTTTTTGCATATGATTTTTTTGGTAAGACAAGAGGTAAGAACATGCACATCCACTATAATGAGTACACTGTCTCACTGAATATAAAGTGTGTTGATACATCATGTTTTATTTTGGCTTAATTCATGGAAAGAAAGAATCTAACTCATGTAAAAAGATGTCTTGGTGAAAACATGATCTTAGTAGCATGAGGGAATTCAAGTACATGATTGTTCTTGAGATTTATGAGTTTTTTCTTGAATTTTGCTTTGCGTGGTGTGTTTGTATTTGAAAATTTTCATTTATTTATTTAACATTTCTTTTTGTGTTGTAAGAACCCCCATACACTAATCCATGTGAAAGACATGAACCAACAACCAACATGAAGAATCTAAATATGCTCAAGAATTTTCTACTCCAATAACTACCTCAAATATTGGTAGCAATTGGAGACAAATCTGCATCTTAGGAAGGGATAGAAGAGCAAAAGTTCCATGAGCCACGCCTTCAACAAGTAGATATAGAAGTTTTCTTTGATTATCCTTGAAAATTTGTGGAGGATACCAAAGAACCATGAACAACATTTGATGGAGATCAGGCATTGGAACTTGAGATTGAAGAATTGTTTGCAAGTTTGTGTCTAGATCCTTTGTGAAAAAACCAAACCTTCAAAGATCTACAGGGTATGAAAAAGGAGGACATGCAAAATGATATTGATAAACAAGAGAACCAAGGGAGTAGTGATTACATTGAAGTATGGTTCCAAACAATCATCATGACAAAACACCACTCCATTCTCTAACATTTATTGGCACCATATCAATCAGAGCAATTGGTTCCTCATATTCTAGTATCTATCAAAGCATATTTTTCAAACTTGAATACAATTATATTTGTAATCTTGTTACACACATGGCTCCATTGGAAATAATCCTACACTTGAGGAAGTATTTTCTTTTCCAAGAAGAGTAGGATAGTTTAGAAGAAATAAATGAATAAATAAAATAGTAAAGAGAGAAATAACTTTGACTATGAAAACCAGGATTCTAGTGTAGTTGGACATGAGCATTACTTGAAAACCAGGTTACTGGCTGGAAAAGTTCTGAATATATTTATGCATCATGTTGTTGATTCAATTATGGTTCTTCAAAAATGATTTTGTTCTATGCTCGTGTTGTCTGATGTAGGATTCCCTAAGGCCCTCCTTCAAAAAAATCTTGTCCCATTGACTTCAAAACCTTATTTAGGGTCAAGGTTAGAGATGTTTTATAGTTCCTTGGATCTTGCATACATCAATGGTAGATTTCCTCGCTGATAGCAGTGATAATACATTAATGTCCCCTGACTGTCAAATCCAACATGTTACTTGACTTTGACACATTCATTCATACCTGTCAGAATGCACTAAGGTACCTTGAAAATCATTGTCATCAATGGTGAGTTGTCTTGTGTTGGTTAATGACATACATCAATGGCCGATAATCCAACAATTTTTTCTCATGTTCGACTTCAACACATTCATTCAGATGACAAAAATTGTACCATAGGTTTGGAACATTTGAAGACTTTATGATTTCATCTTGTGTAAACATTTTGCAACATTTTGATTTCTTTTACAAATAAAAAGGGAATATTGACTATTGGAATGAGCAGGGCAACAATCAAAAAGAGAAAGTTTGTGGAAAGTTGCAACAGAGAATTGTTTCAGCCTTCAATTGATTTCCTTATTATAGAGTTGAATAGAACCACCAATGTTTGTTCATCAACACAACAATTCATATTTCCCACAACATTTACATTCTTCCAACAGTTCATTGAACATTCAATCCTCTCCCTTCAGAGTTCAACATTAAAAGATTTGTTTTAGCCAACCACATACTATATTCAATATTCTTTTAGTAGCTTTATAGTGCAAGCTATTTTCAGTTGATATTCAACATATTTTGTTCCATACCATGCAACCGGAGTTCAATGTTCCTCTCTCAGATCATCATGTATCAAAGGAGGTAATTGGGTAAGCAATCTCGAGTTCTATGTAGTCATTTAACTTGGAAATTCATGCACATTCAACTCTTGAAGCTCTTTCCCTTCACACCTTAATTCCTTATTCCTTTCAAATCCCATTTAACCTCCTTTGTCCATTCTATCCACCCACCATTTCATTACCTCTTTTCCCTTTGGCATTGTTAAACCTTGGAGAAACTCAAGGCTAAGACATACCTTTTTCATTCAATTCTCATATTGTATGTCAGATTCCATAGCTCCAATTTTCCCCGTCTTGTATACATCATAAGGAACTTGAGAAACTTTCATTACTACCATTCAACCCAGTTAGAGTGCAGGTCCTTAAGTCCTATTCACCCTTGCCTTACTAAAATAAAAGAAGAAGAGAAAATAA
Source organism: Picea engelmannii (assembly GCA_009831015.1). NCBI lineage: Eukaryota > Viridiplantae > Streptophyta > Pinopsida > Pinales > Pinaceae > Picea > Picea engelmannii. The sequence continues at coordinate 3,727 of WSFP011400710.1, forward strand.
TAAAATATACATATAAAGAAAGTAAAGGAAGATTAGAAAAAAAGGGGAAGAGTTATGAAAACAAAGGAAATAAGCAATCATATGATATAGAGGGACAAAGACTACAAACATATATCATGATCTAGGAAACATTCATCCATTCATACCCTTTTTGCATGAGGACATGCAAAGACTTGAGTGTGGGGATGTCGAGCCTTAGTTTCGATAAGTTTTTCAATGACCAGTTAGCCTATTATTATCTAATTTATCCTTTATCCTTCATGCAATTATCATTCACATTGCCATATTATCCAATTTTTTTCATAAGAGCTTAGAGAGACATGTGATTATTAAATTTAACGATTTTCCATGTTTGGATGATTACTTAGGATGGATTTTGTGGTTTCTTAATTACCTTTGGAGGTCTAGCTGTATTTATAACATTCTACAAGAAATATGGTAGTGGCTGCCACCTACAAGAAATCTAGTAGTGCATGTCATCTACAAGAATTCCAGTAGCGCATGTCATCTACAAGAAATTCGGTAGCGCCTCAACGTTCGAGATAATTCTGCCTCTTATATACAAAATTGAACATTTGGGTTTTGTTAAGAACAATGTTGTTATGCTTATTTGTTATTCTAACATATCTAACAACCATCAACCAAGTGTAGGGACCGTGGTCAAAGGATCAGTCAACTGGGGTAGCAACATATATCAGATTTAGCAATTGGAAGCTCAATTTGTGGTAGAACTGCAAATAACAAAGGTTACATGGTTTTTTTTGCTATGGTTACATGATTTTCTTTCCAAGGATCGTGATTTGGTTTGAGATATCCAAAAGCAACTTCAAAATGAACCACGAGAAAGCATCATCTCACAATACTCCTCAACACTCAGCATGCACACTCAAGCAATGTTGTCTCCACTCGATCCAATCCAATTCCAACTCACATGTATCAATTTCATGGATTTCATTCATTAAATTGTCAAATGAAATTGATATGGTTGTATTCATCATGTTGTCATGATTATCCCCTGTTTTTATAATTAGAAAACAATTTTTAAAAGGGATACACAAATCCAAACCATATTGGATTGCACCTGTCATCTAAAATGATTCTTCTTATAATGAATTGACTAATGAATTGACTATTTATGTATGCATGGGAAGTAGGCGAAGGAGGAGAAGAGAGCTATGATGTGAATTTGATATTGTTTATGATTCACCTTTGTATTGGATTGTTGGTAATGAGATTGATCTTATGTATACGTTGATGTAACTTGAAGACAATGGCCTAATATCAATGCTCTATTCAGAACCATGGGGCATCTTTGTTTTGTAAGCCTATGAGTTTTTCTAGCCACACCATCCAAGTTGGGAAGGGCCCACCAAATAGGGTATGTATTGTTGTTCATGTATTTTAGTTTAGATTATTTTTGTTGTATGTGTGTTATGATTCAGTTCTAACTTGATTTATGTTCAAATGATTTCCAATTATAAGATCTCCTTCCATAATGATTTCTAATTTCATTTGTTTTCTAGCTATCATATCTTCCTATATGATTTTTGTTTATTTGATTTTCAATTTGATATGATCATTGGATCAATTGGATCAATTACGTCTGTTGACTACACGAACACTTGATTTTTTCAATGAAATATTGTAGTGTGAGCTAATTGAATGCAATCAAATTCCATGGTGAATGGTTGATTAAGCCTTAGTTTCTCTGCATCTGAGTGATTTCTTATGCCTTTACTTTTCATGCGTTTAAACTATGCTTTTTAATTTATGCCCATGTGTGAGCGGCCGAGTGTGGATTGCTACCATAAATATTAATAGTTTATGATTATAGGAATTCCAACAAAGCACAAGCTATGGGACCTTGATTAAACTCTGAGATTTATAGGTTTAATTCTACAAGTTTTTTTTCTTTGACTTTGATGCTTGATAATATACAATAATCACTTGAATCATTGAGAGAACTATATGGTTGCAGGAATATTTCTAGTGGAAGTAAATACTGTAACATAATCTAGCCTTGATGTTTACCCTGGGAAATGACTTATTAAGTGAATTTCCCTTTTGAATTTAATAGAATTAGTTTAGCATATCTTAGCTCTCTACTCTTGCATATATTTTGTTGGTATCTCATAAGTTTACGAGCTCCCGGATTGATGATTTAATGTTCATCAATTTAAACAACTAAATTGACCAACAATCACATACGAAGGAAGTGATGAGGCAAGAACAAAGGAGATATGTCAAGAGATAATATTGTAGCAAAATTATCATCATTAAGATGAAGTGAAAGCTTGATGATCCATAGAGGAAGGATTGTATGAGAAAAAACTTCTTCTAAAGGAATATAAGTGGTTGAGAAGAAACATCTCTAGAAATAAATGCACATTTAGAGGTAAGCATTGAGAAGTTGAAACCAATTTTGGTAACACTGAGAACATGGTGGTATTAGAGATGGTAGATAGATTTGGATTGGTATGATAGAATAATCCCTAGAATTATAAATAATTTTTGTTTCAATGAGTTTAGGCGGCGTCTATGACTTACCGTTGCAAATTATCATTTAAATTAATGAGCGTGGGGATGTAATTTTATGTGAAGCACCCTTATGGATGCATTTCACTTGTTGTTGGGAAAAGTGTTGTGTGGTGCAGAATGGGAGGAAGAAAACATGCACCATCATGAAGGATGGGATGCAATTCTCTTTGCTTCATGAATAAGGAATATCCAAAAGAGGAGTCATTTGTATCTACAAAGAAGTTTTTGAATGCAATGAAGAGAATTTTTTTTTATATGTAATTGTCTCAAAACATGTGACAAAATATGAGTTCCATAGAGGTGAGACCAATGCATGAGAGGAAAAATACACGAGTAAGTAAGAAAGTTGATGGATGTGTTCTAAGGCATCACAAGTGAGCATTTTCCAATATGCGTTTCCTTTGAGGAGGAAGCTTGCCCATGATATAGAATTGGTTCCAAGAGCTATGTTTCCAAATCAAGTTGTGCATAGGATGAATCTAATGGAGAGTGAATAATTGAATCAATAATTCAAGAGGATATGCTATTGAGAGGATTGATGAGGGATATGTAAGTCCATGTGTAGTACTAGCACTATCATTGTTTACCAAAGAAGGATGGTAGGTGGAGAATGTGCACTAACTCAAGGGTGCTGATTCTTGAATAAGTTTACAATGAACTACAAGTTTCCATTGATAAGAATGGATGATTTTCTAAACAATATGAGTGGTGCAAGGTATTTCATTAATATTGCTCTGAAGACTAGATATCATTAGATAAGGACAAGAGAAGGAAATGGATGGAAGATAACATTCAATACAAAGAATGAATTGTATAGTTGGTTGGTCATCCCTTTATCTAACTAATGTGCCAAGTACATTCATGAGGTTATTGATAAAAGCATTGAAACCTTACTTGGACAAGTTCACTAATGTATTGTTGAATTATATTCAAAACTATATAGGTAGCGTAGGTGTGTATCTTCAATGCATGAGGATGGTATTAAAAGCATTTAATGAAAATAAGTTGCACTTTAATTTGAATATGTGTGAGTTCTTCATATATTAATTGATGTATTTGGAATTTGTGATATTTTGTAAATGATTGAGTATGGACCCTATGAAGGTGAAAGCCATATTAGAGTGGCTAGTACCCACCTAGTACCCCATAATATACAAGATGTAAGGTGTTTTCATGGAATTGCTAATTATATAGAAATTTCATTCATATTTTCACTTAGAGGATATGTGCACAGTGCACTCATGACCAAGAATATGAAGGCACACAAATTTATGTGGAGCATGTAAGTATATAAATTTTTATATGTTGAAGATGAAGATAATGAAGACACCAATGTTGATGTTGCTAGATTTTGAGAAGGTTTTCCATGTAGACTATGATGTGAGTGCGATAAGAACCCAATAATGCAACAAATCATTAAGAACCTAATCCAAACACATCACAATAGAGATTATATGAGTGTAGTAAGTCGAAACTAATTCCAATATTACAAATATTGTACATGAACAATAGTGTAATAATAAATACTACACAACTACTCAATTCTCACCCACATCATTCACAATGGAAGAAGTACGTATAAATACGTATCATTCATCAAAATTAGAAAAATATCATAACTACTTGGAGGGTGTCCCTATTTAGGTCAAAAAATGACCTAAGTGATGTTTACAATACTCATTAAAAGAATAAAATATTCATTAAGTGTTTTTTTGCACCACCTACTAATTCTGACATAGGCACTATTTGACCCTAAAAATATTCTTCGTCCTAAACAACAAGGACACAACACAATCCAATTCTGCAAGTACGAAAATTTGACAAAGATAGGGCAATGAGGAGGTTGAAGAAATTGAACATTGCCAATAGGTAGCGCTAAAGAGGAACATAACAAAAAAACTAAGTCTAGCGACAATGCTAACATGGTCATGTTAGCATGTTATGTTGAAGTGGTTGGAACATGAGTGCATTGTTGGATGCAAGTACCAATGAGACATGTAAACCATGGATTGAGAATGGTTGAAGAAGGCTTGAATAAACTATATTTTTGAACTGTTGTAGAAATTTTAATAATGTGAATGGGATAGAAAAGGGTTACATGAGTGGAACAAGCAACGTGCATTGAAACAAGGGTGCATAGGATAGATTTTGTCAACTATGGAGTAATCATGATGAAGAAAAATCCAAAATGGTGAGGAGGTGAAGTAGATCACCATCTAACCCTAAGAACTCTATTTAGTGATCGAAGTAGAGGCATGGTGAATCTACATGACAAATATCACAAACATATCCAATAACATACCATCTAAAAAGAATCTACTTTGTTGTGGGAGAAATTGGATAGTAAATTGAAGAGACCCATTGCTTTTAACCCACATATTGATGCATAAATGAAGTTGGTGAATAGGGTTTAGCATAACTTTTGAGAGCCGACAATAAGAAGCATCCAATGTCCTTGGATGAAAATTTATTTTTCATACAACATTGTTATAATAAGGTTGTCCACATTTCCACTAGTAAGTCTCCCTTGGAAATCTATTTATTTTTATCTATGTCATTGGTCATTGTTACCATTTTATATTGTATATATACAACATAAAGAAAGAGCATTAGCCTCAATTGATGCATTTAAGGTAGAGAAGTTCATAAATATTCTCATGTAGATACACCTAAAGGTTTAGGAGACACTGGGGAAATATCAAGAAAAGTCTAAGGCCAAGCATGATTAAAAAAGGGTTGAAAAGATCTTCAAAGTAGGAGACAAAATTTGGTTGAAACTACATAAAGAAAGGTTACAAGGACTAGGAAAGAGAATCAAGGCCCTAGGATATGGACCTTTTGAAGTATTGGAGAAGGTATGCAACAATTCTTGCAGACTCAATATTCCACCTTATATGTGCATTTACTCAATAATAAATGGAGAGAACATGAAACTCTATGAGCCATCTATGCTCAAGGAGGATGGAGAGGGATAAACTCTCACCATTCATTACTGTATACACATGTATAATTATCAAAGAACATCATTATGTAGAAGAAGACTAGAATGACCAAGAAGGATAAATGAGAAATTTGGTAGGTGGGACTAAAGGGATAACTATCAACCAAGACCAAATAGTGCTCCAAGGAAAAGGTTGAGGAATATATGGGCCTTATCTCCTTCAAAACTAAATATTTTCAAGACCAAAATCCTTTGAAAATGGGGATTGGAAAGTCCAAAATGGGATAGATTCCATGTTTATCAAAAAAGCCTTTAAAGAGGCATACAACATAGTGAATTGTGCTTTCATTCTTGATATTCTTAAGGCTCTTAGTTTCATACCTTTCTTTAGCAACATTATGGAGACCTTATTCGTCAATGTTGTAACATGTCTATTTATCAACCATGAAAAACTATAACATGACTAATGTTAGGTTTTGTTTTGATGAATAGGAGATGTTTCTCTAGACTTATCAGTCCTTTACTATTTTATGGTTGAGTATGTAGACCTAGACATCTATATGGTTTTCTTGATTATGATGGACATTGAAATTTATTTTTTTATGGGTTAATCTAGCATTTAGTATTCTTGATTGATGGTTATATCACATTGATTACCTTTTTTGTTAGGAATATGATATATCCATACATTGTTATGATATGTTGGATGGCTTGTTATGATGTACGATGTATGCATAGGTTGGATGCAACCTTGTTAATGAGATATTTCATGTTATGATATGATTCATGATTCATGCAAATGATTATGTTGGCCCTTGGTTATGGAAGAAAGCGAATATTACAAAAGAAAAGGTGAAACACGAACTGCGTGAAAGGAAGGTTGACTGAGATCAGGTCGAAGCGTTTAAAGAAGCAGAAAAGATGGAGTGAAGTCTGAGAAAGCAAGCCATTGGATGAGGAGATCGAGGAAGACAGATCAGCAAGGAAGATGGATCATGGACAACTTAGCAAGCAGAAAAATCCATCGGTAGATGCTTTGGAGAACCTCGTGGGAAAGAAGGAAAGATAGGCCGACGAAGCCCTGAAAATGTGGGTCAAGTTGACCCAAGGTTTTAGACACCTAGAGTTTTGGTATCTAGGGTTTTGACACCTAGGCTTCGGCCTAAGGTTGTCAGTGAGCTATTGTAATGTATAAATAAAGGTCAAGAGGACCTGATATGGTTCGGGGTATGTGATGATGAGTGATTGTTGTTATTATTGAGAGATAAGGATTGTGTGGAGAGAGAAGCCTGTGTTGTAAGATCTTCAACTGGGTGCAAAGATCAACCCCGCAGCTAGGTGTGCAGGGAAGGGAGATAGAGAGAATAGATAAGGAGAGATATCTACAAGCTAAGAGCACATATAGAACTGTAAGCTTTCACCTAATATATTATAAAGCACAGTTCTATGGACGTAGCCCTAGGGAGAGGGTGAACCATGTATATCCTGTTGTTGTGTGTGATTAGTGTTGTGTTCTTTGCTATGTTACTCTGATGATGCATTAGTATGTTACTCCCGATATATAATTGTGTGAAGTAGGTTTATGTTTGGAAAGAATAATCTGATCTCCGTGCGTGGTTGCCTTGATTCCACTTGCATTTCTTCTGGTTGTAGACACCTGTGTCCTACAACCCCCTATTGCTACTTTGGGTGAGACTGCATCTGCTTCGCGGGTGTTGCCGAAAGGGCCAATAGTTAGGGCTTGATGGTGCACTATTAGAGATGAACCTCGGGTCTTCCCCTATGCCAACAAATGGTTCCTTTGCCGAGACCAAGATCTTCTTGAGGGAATGTCTAGGTGGTTTCCATCGAAGACAAAGATTCAAAAGTGGATAGAAGAACAAGAAAAGGACTTCACAGAAGCTTAGAATAAGAACCCTAATATTAGCACAGAAGACTGGTTGGGAAGGTATATCTTTACTGATATACACAAGATTTTGTTTGGAGGAATTCATAAGGAGCTATATGAGTGGCTAGCTAGATTAGCAGACACCCAGTTTGAGATCAAATCTAGACCACCTGTGGTTTGGACGTCGACGCTGATGAAGAAGGTCAAGAGAGTTGATAACGCCGTGTCAAGAGAAGTATATCATTGGTTTGATAGTACTGTTGGAGGGTATATCATAGAGTTTTCTATTGATAGGGTAGAATCATATAACCAAGCAGAGAGATATTTCTTTAAAGGTCCTAGAGGAAAATTTTTACACTTCTTGAAGTTGAAGATCAAGATGCTATTGCATGAGAAGAACATATTGAAGATAAAGTAGTGTGTCAGACTAAAAAATCTAATGTTCAAGAATTCAGACAGCAACAACAACACAGAGATCGGACACACGCGCAGTGGGAGGACCTTCAAAGAAGTTCCTCTAGTGAACTTGTTCGAGCAGAGTCATGAACCAGCACAACAAGAAGGGTTCTACAGTGGAGAATACAAAGAGTTGATGAATGAGGAAAATTCAGAGTCCGCTAGGGCAGAAGAAGAGAAGACTGAAGAACCTTGCTGAGAAGAGTCAAAAAATTCAGGGACTACACAAACTGTTGAAGTAAGTGCTATTACACCCCCTGTTGTTTTAACAACATTAAGTAACTAGAATAACCTAAGTTATCAGAACACTCAGAGCACTGGTACAAGTGGTTCAATTTATACTCAGTCAGGAAACCTAGAAAGATCTATGATAGATGAGATGAGGTTACCCACCTTTAGAGGAGACGGATCTAAAGATCCTGACCAACACTGGTTTCTATGTGAAGCTATATGGAGTATTAAGAATGTCACCGACGAAGCTGTTAAACGAGCTCAGTTTAGTACTACCCTGAGAGATCGCGCACTGAGTTGGTACATGAAGTTCGTCCAAGGAGTTGTCCAGTCAAAACCGTTGAACGAGATTAAGACTACGTTGATTGTTGAATTCAAGAAACCCAAGTCAAAATCGAAGTGCATCACAGAGTTGAAAGAAATCAAGCAGAAAGTAGCTAAACTTGTTTGGGAGTTTGATCAGAGGTTTAAGAACTTGACAGGTCATTTGAGTTTTCAGATCCCAGACGAGAAGAACAAGGAATGGTTCATTGCTTCCCTCCTACTACACATCTGAGTCCCTCTGATGCAACAAAAGATTTCTTTGCAGGCTGAGGCATTGAAGATCACCATGAAACTTGAATCGACCCCAATGGCAGAATCCATCTCAGGTATGAGTCAAATATTGAGTCAGCTAACTAGCTTAGCACCTTAGGTCGAAGATATGAAAAAATACAAGGGAAAATATAAGAGAGAAGACATATGGTGCATTAGGTGAAAATCAGAAGGCCATGACAAGGAGAACTGTCCCCTGTTTCATGAATATTTGGCTTTTGGAGCTCCGATCCCTTTGAAGCAAGTTACTCTACCTTGGTGCGAGGCATGTAGAAATAGACATCTCCCTGAAGAATGCTATTACATGCAAAAGTATGTTCAGAAACCTACGAACCTCTACTGCACATTCTATAAATCTATGGTTCATGATGAGAAGGACTGTAGAGCTTATGACCTCTTACATGAAAGATCAAGGGATATCTACAAAATTCAAGGCGAAATACCGCAATAAGGGAACACTACGCAGTATAATTCCCCTGGAAGGGGAAACTTCAACCCTCGTGGTGGATTCAGAGGAAAAGGATGAGGAGGAGGCATGGGTCGAGGTAGAGGTCAGATCATTTGTTATAACTGTGAACAACTAGGTCATCTAGAAAGGGATTGTCAGAACCCTTGTACCACTTGCAATTACTGCAATTCATTTGAACATGTCATAGAATATTGTCCTGTGTTGTTAGACAAACTTCAGGAAAGATGAGGAGGAAACCAACAAGTACATCTAATCACAACAGAACCTTGCAGAGCAGATCCTAGAGTTGTTGTTATCACTAGAGGAGGCGCTGCAATAGGAGAAGACAGGGTGACTCCAGGGAAGGCTACAGAACAATCATGAGTCAGGAAAGCTGCAGAGAAGACACAAGAATTTGATCCAAAGAGAGAGAAGCAAACATTTGAAGAGGCACGAAAAGAGTTTAGAAGAGATTAGGTTTCTTCATCAAAGGCACAACTAGAAGTGAGAGAATGTGGAATGCCCCTGGCCTTTGATCAGTCCGCTTCGCCTGGAGAAGGAAAAGAGGTAAGCAGACTCATGGAATTCTTATGCACTTGTATTAATTTGATAAAGGATGAGAGCATTGTACAAGAGCTACAAAACTTGATTAGACAGTATGAGCTAGGAAAGGTAGCTCCTCTACTGAATAAAGCAGTACATCAACTATCCAAAAAGAGAAGGAAAAATAAGGAACTACACCTTAAAGCTCAAATTGGAGAATATGATATAGATTATGTGGTTCTCGAATTAGGATCGAAGGTCAATGTTATGACGAAGCAGAATTGGGCACTGATGGGAAAACCTAAGTTGATCTATTCCCCCATCAGGCTTAGGATGGCTAATCAACAGGTTGTGAGCCCCTTCAGAAGACTAGAACATGTCCCAGTGGACATCGATGGGGTCAAAACATTTGTGGACTTCGAGGTGATTGAGATAGTCGATGATAGCTGTCCTTATCCCGCGTTGTTAGGAATTGATTGGGCTTTCAACAATTATACTGTTGTTGACTTGAAGAAAAGAAGAATGACGTTTGAAGGTGATGGCCTTATGGTCATCTCACCTTTGGATCTTGATGAAGGCCCCAGATACATAGAGCCCATAAGATAAGAAGACCATGCATATATGTTGGAGAATATATACAAACTGATAGAAAGATAGCAGTATTACATTAATCCTATAGCAGATGGGAATTCAAGCTGGTGAAGTGACAACGCATGTTCATCAGAACCAGAAGAAGCAATGGAGAAATGGCAGAATAAAATGTACGAAGTATCTACATGGAGATGTGCTAGACTGACCAAAGAAGTTTGTTGCATCGACACAAAAGTAAGTAATTTACCCACATTTGATGGTTTGAATCACTTAGAAACTTTCTTACTGGAATTTGAAGAAAGTGTACCAGTACAACAGAGATTGTTGGCACTAGACAAGGCTTTGAAAGCTACTCCAGCGAGATGGTGGGGAACACATAAAAGGAACATCGTGAACTGGATACAAGGTCACACTTTGATGACAACACGATTTTCAGAACAAGTTGAAGGATGTGAAGTTAGGTACACATGTCAAAGCTGTCTGAAAGACCATGTGCAAGGTTGTGAGGAGGCCTGGAGTTGCATTCCTCAAGAATAGTGGGTGCATAAATTCATCAATACTCTAGACACAACGCCTATCAACTGGTGCCTTGAAGTGGAATTGCACCTCACCACTGCATATTGGCAAGGTATGACTCAGAACTTTGTAACTACATTTTTATTTGAAAGTCAACACCCTCTGGTAGATCAAGCTTTACAAGTTGTAAGACAAAAAGTATTTGAGGAAGCACCTAGCCTCCCTATGGAGCAAGAAGAAGATGAATGGAATGCACCTCTTCAGAAATTGCAAGGATGTTACAATATCAATGCTGATGAAGACGATGATCCTAGGAAGGTGAACATCGTAGAAATGGAAGGACAACGAGATATAAAAGGACCAAGAGTCGAACTACCTTTTATTGGAAAGCCAAACAAAATCAAGAAAGTTAATATTGGAACAGAGCAAGCACTTAAGCTTGCTAATATTGGAGATTGCTGGGATGATGCAACTATTGATAAGATCACATAATTGTTGCATGAATATCATGACTTGTTTCCAACCAAGTTCACTGATATTAAGGGAATTAAAGGGCCCATGGGAGAGATGAAGATCCCCTTGAAACCATATGTAAGGCCAGTTAAACAAAGACCTTACATATTGAACCCTAAATATAAGGAGAAAGTGAAGATTGAACTAGACAGAATGCTGGAAGTAGGAATCATAGAACCTGTTGAAGAATCAGAGTGGATTAGCCCTTTGGTGGTTTAGGATAAGAAAACAGGAGAGATCAAAATCTATGTAGATCTCGAGAAGCTGAATGATGCATGTCTACATGATCCATTCCCTACACCATTTACTGACGAAGTGTTAGATAACGTGGGAGGGCAGGAAGTCTACTCCTTGACCGATGGATTCTTAGGATACCATCAGATTAGGATTGCCAAGGCAGATCGCCATAAGACCACGTTTGCAACAGAATGGGGATCCTACCAATACAGAGTGATGCCTTTTGGATTGACTAATAAACCAATCATATTTTCTAGGGTGGTGGTCGAAGCATTCAAGGAGTTTTTACATAAATTTCTGGAAGCATATTTTGATGATTGGACTGTTTTTAGCTTATTGAAATACCATATTGAATGCTTAAGACTAATGTTGGATAAGTGCAGGCAATGTCAAATTGCCATGAACCTGAATAAATTCATCTTCTTTTCACCCTTTGGAGTGCTTTTGGGCCATATTGTGTGTAAGCATGGGTTACTGGTAGATCCATCTAAGATTGTCATTATTGTCGATTTACCCCCTCCTACTTCATTCAAATAGCTGCGCACTGCGCTGGGACATACTGGATACTACATAAAGTTCATTAAGGGCTATGCACAGATTACAACACCTATGGAGAAGCTGCTGAAGAAAGATTGTCAGTTTCAATGGACAGAAGAATGTCAGTAGAGCTTCGACACACTGAAACAACAAATGGTTACTGCACCTATTCTGGTTTTTCCAGATTGGAGCAAGGAATTTCATGTACATGCCGATGCATATTCTATTGCACTAGGAGCAGTGTTAGCACAACTAGGAGCATGAAATATTGACCACCCGTTAGCCTTTGCTAGTAGAAATCTCTCAACAACTGAGATAAATTACACCACCACTGAGAGAGAAGGTTTAGCCATGGTGTATGCGCTGTAGAAGTTTTGTCACTACTTGTTAGGAGGACACTTTAAGATGTTCATTGATCACTCCACGCTAAAATACCTAGTTAACAAGCCAGTGTTGGGGGGAAGGATATGCAGATGGCTTCTGTTATTTCAGGAATATGATTTTGAAATTGTGGTAAAGCCAGGAAGGATGAACAAGGGACTCAACCACTTGTATAGGTTGGAACATGGAGAGGAACCTACTAGTTTGGAGAATACACTATCGGATGCACAATTGCTGGCCATTAGAAAGGTTGATGATCACTTTAAAGAGATATTTCAGTTCCTATCAACATGAATAACACCTCGCGAATACATAGTCATTCAGAAGCAACAACTGGTAGTGCACGCTGCAGATTTTTCGCTTATAGATGGACAACTATATAAGATGGAACCTGATGAGATCCTGAGAAGATGTGTTATGGAGGTAGAACGACCACTGATTTTAGCAGAATCTCATGAAGGCATCGCAGGAGAACACTACGTAGGAAAAGCAACAACATAATAACAATGTTCAGCATAACAACAACAATGTTCAACATAACAACAATGTTCAACATAACAATAATGAACAACATAATAATGAACAACAACATAATAATAATGATAATGAAATGTATTTACCTCAAACTGATGTTGAACTGAAGCTCAACCTGATGCTGAACTGAAGCTGGACTGAAGTTGATGAATCCTGCCCAAACTGATTAACCTCCCAGCCAGCTAGGAACAACCTATCCGACTCCCTAGCCCCAGGATTCCTTACGGTTTCCTAGCCCCTGATCCCAAAATTCCCAGCAACACTTGCCCCTGTGAGAGTCCTCAAGCAAGCTGTAAGAAAAAACCAAAAACTGATGCATCATAGATACATAGTCCCCAACTGCTTCCTCTCTTCTCCTTCCCTTCTCCATTTTTTCTCCCCCTCACATGAATTGAAAATGTTACTTCCCAAAAAGACCCCCTTCTCGAGTCTTCCCCTTCCCTTATCTTCCTTCTCTCCCTCATCCACCGCCTTCCCCTCATTAATCACTCAACCACCTTATCCCTCCCATAAATTGGTTCAACTACCAATAACAATCATATTATAATAAAGTCTTAAAAAAAAATTCTTATTTTAATAATTCATTAAACTAACACTTATTAATCTAATATTTATTAAACTAATACTTATTAATCTAATACTTATTAAAGAATCAATTAGGGTTGTTACATTAGAGCTGGCCTCTGGTGGCCCACTTCACAAAGAGATGCTAAATAATACTACAGAGCCTGCGATGTATGCCAAAGAGTTGGGAAACCATCCAGAAGAGATGAGATGCCTTTAGCACCCCAGCTAACCTTACAGGCGTTTGAGAAATGGTCCATTGACTTCGTGGGACCTATAAACCCACCAGGGAAGCGCACAAGAGCCAGATACATCATCACTGTGACAAAGTATTTGACTAGATGGGCAGAAGCAAGAGAAGTTAAGGACTGTAGTGCAACTATAGCTGCGCGTTTCATATTTGATGATATCATAACCAGGTTTGGATGCCCAAAGATCCTCATGAGTGATCAAGGTACACATTTTATTAATAAGACCATTGAAGCCTTGACTTAGGAATTCGAAGTTCCTCATCAGAAGAGCACTCCTTACCACCCACAAACGAATGGGATGGTTGAAGCTTTCAACAAAATCTTGGAGACAACGCTAACGAAGATTTGCAGTGTAAACAGAGATGATTGGGAATTGAGAGTACCAACAGTGTTATGGGCCTATAGAACTACTTGTAAGAAGTTGAAAATGAAGAACCCCTTTAAGTTGGTTTATGGCCTAGAAGCAGTTGTACCCATGGAATATTTAGTTCCTAGATTAAGAATTGCAGCCTTTACAGATATGGATGACACTGATGATGTTCAAGAGAGGCTGGAACAGTTGGTCGAACTAGAAGAAGACAAATTTATTGCATAATTCCATCAACAAGTTCAGAAGGAACGAGAAAAGGCCTACCATGACAAGCATATCAAGAAGAAATAATTTAAGCAAGGAGATCTAGTATTGGTATATGAAAACAAGTTCATGAAGCATCCAGGGAAGTTCAGAACACATTGGTTGGGGCCATATGAGGTTGACTATGTTACAGAAGGAGGAGCTACATAGCTGAAGACTTTGAATAGGGAGTGGAAGGAAGGTTTGGTGAATGGGAGCCGGTTGAAATTGTACTATGACAACCAGCTGCCTCGCAACTCTCGGAAAAAACAGAAGGAGAAGGGTCTAGGTACCAGGTGCAGTTGAGACTAGGTACCAGACACAAGAAAGACAATTTGCACACAGTGTGGAGAAATAGAGCAGGAAGCACAGGTTGTGCTACACAGTCTGAAGTCAAGATACAACAAAAGATTCAGATCAGAGTGCCTCGGGACTAGTCATAGGTGAGTGTTGGGGGCCCGTTGGCCCTTGGTTATGGAAGCAAGTGAATATTATAGAAGAAAAGGTGAAACGCGAACTATGTGAAAGGAAGGTTGATTGAGATCGGGTCAAAGTGGTTAAAGAAGAAGAAAAGATGGAGCGAAGTCCAAGAAAGCAAGCTGTTGGATGAGGAGAACGAGGAAGACAGATCAACGAGGAAGATGGATCGTGGACAACTCAACAAGCAGAAAAATCCACCAGTAGATGCTTTAGAGAACCTCGCGGGAAGGATGGAAAGACAGGCCGACGAAGCCCTGAAAACGTGGGTCAAGTTGACCCAGGGTTTTAGACACCTAGAGTTTTGGTATCTAGGGTTTTGACACCTAGGCTTCGGCCTAAGGTTGTCGGTGAACTATTGTAATGTATAAATAAAGGTCAAGAGGACCTGATATGGGTCAGGGTATGTGATGATGAGTGATTGTTGTTATTACTGAGAGAGAAGGATTATGTGGAGAGAGAAGCCTATGTTATAACATATTCAGCTGGGTGCGAAGATCAACCCCGCAGCTGGGTGCACAGGGAAGGGAGATAGAGAGAATAGAGAAGGAGAGAGATCTGCAAGCTAAGAGCATAGATAGAACTGTAAGATTTCACCTAATATATTATAAAGCACAATTCTGTGGACGTAGCCCTGGGGAGAGGGTGAACCACGTATATCCTGTTGTTGTGTGTGATTGGTGTTGTGTTCTTTGCTCTGTTACTCTGATGATGCATTAGTATGTTAGACCTGATATATAACTGTGCTAAGTAGGTTTATGTTTGGAAAGAATAATCCGATCTCTGTGCGTGGTTTCCTTGATTCCACTTGCATTTCCTCTGGTTGTAGACACCTGTGTCCTGCAACCCCCTATTGCTACTTCGAGTGAGACTGCATCTGCTTCGCAGATGTTGCTGAAAGGGATAGTAGTTAGGGCTTGTTGGTGCGGTATTAGAGCTGAACCCCGGGTCTGCCCCTGTGCCAACAGATTATAATGCTACATATGCATGGGTATATTGGATGGACCAATCTATTACAAGTTGAAGACCTTGGTCAATAATGGTAAATGCACCTAGGGAAATGGTTCATGTTTCAATGAGGATGACTATCCTAGAGTTAGGAGGACTTGGGAAGGGGAAGAGTTGTGAAAAATGATCTCCAAATTTAACTTGGGTAAAATGATAGAAGGGGAAAGGGTTGTAATTCACTTTTACCTTGTTCTTGACACTTGTAAATTCACCCTCAAGCCCAAATTCGCCCTTGCACGTGTAGGGGGGAATCCAAGAGATAAATGTTGGGAAGATGTTACATGGATCATGATTATTGAAGTAGTTTCTTGCCCACTGTTGGGGGATAGCTAGCTCATGAGGAAATGATTTGGGGAATTGTCTTTGTTATGAACTTATGATATGGGATTTTGTATTATTGGGTCAAAGCATAATTGTCGTTTCTCTAATGTGGTCTATGTGGGTTAAGGGGCTAGGAGTGTGTTTGCAACATTAGGGGGTACTTAAACTCAGTGTTCCCGCTCCTTGTACTTTTCTCTTAGGCCCAATTATAGGATGCCATGGTTGAGTATGGTTGCGATCACCAATGACTTAAGGTGGTAGTAAGTTCTTTCAGATCAAGACACCACTATCGAGTGTGGTTGGAATCACTGGATGAAGGTGGTAGTATTATCTTTTTTGAGGGGGAACACCATTGTCTTAGGTTGTTGCAATTAATAAGGTTGAAGGTGGTAGTAAGACCCTTGCACACCATAATCTTATGGGATTTGGTGGCTTTTCAAGTCTAGGAGTCTCTCCACCACAACAAGGTTGATATGTCGAAATACTGATTGTGTTATTATTTTAGTTAATGTGTGCCTAAATCCTCCTCACCTCATTGAGATTGAGCACTGGTCGATGGGAAACATCTGTGTAGGTGATTGCATTGGTTGGGTGGAAAATTGACTCTTAGGTGTGATTTCCACCCTTGTTTGATGACTAGCTCATGGAATTTGGGGCATTGAAAAGTCAACACTTGGATTACAAGAAAAGCTTAAGGATTATAGGTATTTTACATTTATGTATTGATTATGGCATTCTAACTATCTTATTTGGCTAATGGAGTTGTGTGTTTACTCCTTGTGGATTTATGGTGTAATTCTTGTAATATGCTTCTTGCTAGTTACCTAGTGTTGGTGTTTCTATGTGGATTTGGAGTTTCAAGTGATCGTTAGTATTTTTTTTTAAGAGTAACACATTTTTACAAAAACATGATGAAATTGGTCTCTTCAAGTTGATGAGACAAGGCTACTTGTTGGAGATTTCCCTTTATGTGATGGTTGCATAATATTTTGGATACCTTATCCACAATGGAATAGCCCAAGGAATCATCAATTGTATCCCTTTGTAGAGCCCTTAGGGTGGTCAAATTGTTATTGGGAACTTTTCCAATGATTCTTTCCTTGCTAAAAAAGGAAACCTTGGATAACACATTCGCCGAGTGCCTTTGCATTTTTTATAATTCCTATGGGTCTAATTTACAAATTTATAAAATTACATGCTTAAGGATAACCTAGAAGGATACCCTTGATTGGATTGCATGCCAAGGTTAGGCCTAGATTCAACTTGGTCAAGTGTTCAAAATTTTGGGAATCACAATTTCTTTCCATGCCTCACCGAAGAAACTTTGGAATGTGGTCATTCAAAGGGTGGAAAAATAAATCCATAAATGGATATAAAAAAAGTGTAGCTAGAATTTAAAATCTACACCAAAGCCTTGATTGACACCCATGTGCATTATTCATGATGCTAAGAGCCCTTAGCCAGATCCTATTGATAGATTGGAATGCTTAGAGGCTTTCTCTAGGTCAATACCAATAGAGATAAATGATTTTTTAGGTTTAGTTGTATCCTTTGTTATGAATCTAAGCATCGGGGGGAATGGGAATCATTACTACCTATACTCAAGTGCAAGATTGGTGTTCCAAGTGGGCCATCAAAGATATTGAAGGAAGAGAAGCATGAAAACAATTTCTTAGGATTTGTATTAATTCAAAAACTCTCGCTATCATAAAAGTTTGGAGAAATTTAAACTTCAAACATTTCTTGTTATCTATTCCTTTGTAAATATTACATGGATATTTGTTCCTAAGAGTATTTAGAAGGCCTAGGAGGCCATCAAACCTAAGTTAGGCTAGAAATGTGACTCCACATGGTCCATCATTTATTTCAATCATAACTGTCTCTAGTGGTTAATTGGGCATTCTTATTGAAGGGAACCCCATGGAACAATTAGGTAATGTCTCCAATAAATGACTATTCAAAAGAGGGATTAAAAGAACAAGGGATTGGGATGACTCTTCGACCAAATAATGCAAGAAATGACCATCCTATGGGGCTAACTTCAACATGGACAACCCAAATATGATAATCATTGAAATAATTTATAATCTTATTTTAGATAATTAGTTTCTTAATCTTAGACTTTGGTGGCCACATGCTTGGTGGCAAGACTAGGGATGGTACTAAACCAAGGGCTTAAATAAGTTTAAGGAAAATATAGTATATTGTTGGCTGGCTACTAATCTTGTGCTTAATGTGAGGTTAAGTAAGTCATGGAGACTCAAGTCCAAATAAAATACTTGGTAGGATAAACTAAAGGCCACTTGGGAATCTCCCTTAATGTTTTAAAAGGTCTTGTTTTCACGGTCTATGGAGCTAGGTTGATCAACTCTTGGGAAACAATTGAAATACTTGGGTGTGACTTATCTTAAATGCCTCATGTGTGGGAAGAAGGAAACTATCAAACATCCTTTTTGGGTCTTCAACTTTGCCAAGTCAGTGTGGGAATGGATCTCTAGGTTTTGTACTTATCTCCTAGAATGCAACTCTTTTTAGGAGATATAATCCATTGGTTTGTTGAGTTCAACACGACATGGAAGATGATAAGAATTGATATCTTATATCATATTTGGAAAACAAAAATGAATATTGCTTGTTTAAAAATGTGCACCACTATAGTTTGTTTACCTAGGACAATGCCTCCTTAATCTATACCTAACTTCACTTATAGATCTAGGTGCAAGATGTAGTGAAGGTGGTGGTGGGGGTGACACATATGCGCTAATTATTATAATTTTGAGCCAAGGCTACTTGTACCATGAGTAGGGAACCCAACCTTTCTATTAATTCTCGATGACACTTAACCCAGTTCTAAAAATCTACTAACCAACGTGCTTAATGCACATTTGGTTGTCTTATTTGTGAACATTGAGAGATACATAGAATCTAGCCCCCCACCCAATGTCCTTGATGTTCTTTACATTGAAAAATTTCTTATTATGCCTATATCCATCTCTGAAATGGATCAACGTACAGAGTGTGTGAGAGGCAATGTTGGATGAGAGATGATCTAGGTTGAATGTGAGCATGTAGTTAATGGATTAGGGCCGCCCCTAATGAGAGACAATCTTCCCAATGTAGTTGCTATTACCACTATTCTCTCATATGACATTCCTTAATGGTCAACTAGGCCCTTCTATAATGCCATGGCTTATTAGGCCTTCTATAATGTTATGGCTTATTAGGTTGTATAGCTTTAATTACTAACATTTATTTGGCCTTGCATTACACCATTTTTTATTAGTTGATGTAGATTATTGATTATCTACTTTAACCTTATGGAAGAGCTACATTCCCTTTTTTTTTTGGAATAAAATGAATACAATAATTTTATATTAATAGAAAGAATAAACATTATATTAATAAAAATGTTTATTTAAAATTAATTAGTTATAATATCTTAATTACACCATTTTAAAAAACAAGTTGAAGCTTTAATCCCTCTTTGAAGATGAGATCTACCATAAATAAAATATGTCACTTCAAGATTTGAACAAACATTGCAAGATAATTATACCACCCATTTTAGATAAAATATGTCACTTCAAGATTTGAACATTATAAGATAATTACACCACCCCTTTTAAATAAAATGTCCCTGCAAGATTTGAATATTGTAAGATAATTCCACAACTCATTTTTAATTATCTAATGATTAATTTGTAAGATAATTACATCACCCCTTTTAATTATTTAATGAATAATTTATTTAAAATAAAAGTAAATTTATATTAACACTCTTCTATAAATTTTTTAATCATTCTTTATTTTTTTTACTAATATAAAAATAACTTTGACCTTTATTTGGTTGAATATGTAAATTTTTATTTAATATTTTTTATTATAAATTTTAATTCTCTCATAATCTATATATATTGAAATTCCAATTACATAATTAATATTAACAAAGTTGATTTTTATATATGAATAATTAGAAAATAATATTAACAAAGTTGATTTTTATATATATGAATGATTAGAAAATAGTATTAACAAAGTTGATTTTTATATATGAATGATTATAATTTTCTATGTAAACTATTTTATATTTTATTTGATTGAATATGTAAGTTTTTATTTATTTATTTAATATTTTTTATTATACATTTTAATTCTCTCTAATAATAATAATTTATGTATATTGAACTTCCAATTACATAATTAATATTAACAAAGTTTATTTTTATATATGAATGATTGGAATTTTCTATATAAACTATTTTATATTTTAGTTTATATAAGAGTGTATACTTTCAGCTTTAACATAAATATATATATTTAAATTGTTAACCTTGGAAATAAGACTAATTATTAACCAACAAAAAAAACTTTTAAATCTTATTACAAATCCATAAAACTTTTCAATCTAAATAATATTCATAACAAAGTCAATGTCTTTTGTCATTTATCAAATTATCTTCAATATTACAATTTAACTTTTTACCTAAAACAAAATTAACTATTTTTTATAAATTACATTTTTTTTAATAATAAATATTACTTTTAAACCAATAAAAAAATATTTAATTAAATATATCTCATTATATAGTTTTAACATTATTCTCCTCATTTCTCAGCGTTCAAACTTTGAAACTCTCACCTTTCATTTTCAAAATAACTTACATGTCACTCCTCCCCAGTACATTTTCACAATCCCAAAATACAAATGATGCTATATCAAGATATTTTTAACGTGCAAAGAAATAGAGCAAACCAAAGCACTCTATTAATAACAATGAGAAAAAGACACTTTAAAACTTGTCCTTTCTCTTATATCTGTCCTTTATATTATGTTGCAGGTGAGAATTCTTTAAATTTTGAAATCTTTGATAAATGATACAAGCCCTTACACTTTCCTTAATTTTTACACACTTTACTATGTAAGTCAATATACTTAACCCATGAAATTTATCTTAAATCCACAGGCTTTAAGATGCTGACACATAGATGAAGAAACCCCAAAGCCTCATGTTCCAAAAAAATAGATATAAAGAAGATTTATATAAACTATTAGAGAGAAGATGAGATGTTCATATAGGATAACTATGTGGTAGTTTAAACGTTTTATGAAATGATTTTTTTGGCTATTTTTTATTGGGACATTTTCCTGAAATCAGGTAGGAAATTGTTAGATTCACAAATTTGAATGATTATTTCTGTATAATCCAAGTATCTTAGAGGGTTTTCAGCATGCTAAATCTATTTCTGCATTCAGAAATCTCCAGATTTATATAGTCAAGTTTCTAAAAAAAAGCCATTTCTTAAAGTAGTAGACTAAACTTTATAAGAAATGAGGGATTTTGGGGACATTTGTCCAGGTGAAAAATTGTTAGATTCATAGATTTGAATAATTATTTCTGTAAATTTCAAATGTCTTAAAAGTTTTTCGGCATGTTAAATCCATTTCTATATTTAAAAATAAATTTTTAACAACAAAAATAATCATTTATAAAAAATTATATTGAAGGATTCTGAACCAAAAAAACACCCATTTCGTAGAACAGATTGAAAACTAAAAAATTAGATAAGGCAGAAAACTGTTTTTTAAAAAGCAAAAAATTATGATGACTATAGCGAGATAAATCCAAATAAAGATACCCTGATTAGCACGATTGTCATTTGGGTTAACCCTGTACGTTACAGTTACAGGAAGTCTGTGCACCATTGCAAATTCAAGACCATGGACTAAGCTGGTACGGCCCCAAGTTTTGTAATTATGTGAGCCACTTTATAATGGTATTCAATATTCTGCTTTCATTGGACTAAATCCCAAGAAAAACGTGAATCCAATGGCCGTGCTGCTTGCTTGCATGACAGCCATATTCGATATTAAAACAAACCAAGTCAGTCTTGTCCTCTCATCAGCCTATGACAAAAAAAATCTCAGAATGGCTTCTTATTTGATCACCAGTACACAGCACGAGCATGGGAGCTCTGTAGGGAATGACCAGTCATAAGTACTGTACCAGCTGCAACATGTTCTTCTAATGGAAGCTTCAAGTTGAAGGCTCCCATGTCAGTCCTGGTTTCAGAGATACCTGTGACAAAACAGTACTGAGTTGTTCAGAGGACACCGAAGACCAGCTTTTGACGTGTTTCATGTAGCAGTTTGAAGGCTCTTTATCCCACGCTCCATTTGCCACCATCGGGATTTCGTCTGCTTTGGGAGAATCAAGTAGATGCATAGATTTTTCTCAGTTCAATTCAACCACAGAAGGGATTTTTCTCAGTTCAATTCAACCACAGAAGGGACTGCTAAGGTGTTACTCGGCAGAGATGACAATTAGGTCAAGAGGAGTAAATGGGCTTGGTGTTGTAGATACCATTTACGAAGAAGATCAGGAAGAGCTTTATCAGTCCTCCCCAGAAATTAACACAAGCAATTCAAGCAGGTTTGAATCTAAGGATTCATGCATACCTCGAGATCGGAGCCCGTGGATTGTCTTTGAAAATGGAGAGTATAATAGTCCAGATCGTGTTTCTGATGGTATGACAAGTACTCAAGAACATGAAGCCCTGCATCGCAGTGTCTGCTCATGGTAAGTAGTCCCAGCTGCATCA
>ML858097.1:0-21160 GCA_009831015.1 Picea engelmannii
GAACTCTTATTTATAACAATATACCTTTATTTATAATGATAATAACGGTTGTTAACATCAATTGAGATCAATTTTGGTTTATTGGACCTTAAGAAGAAAATGTATGAATTACTTGGTTTGCTTTAGAATTTTATTTCTATGCTTGAAAAGATTGAAGAGAGTCTTTCTTGAATCTCCATAGTTTTGATGACTTGAAAGGTTATGGAGGTTAGTGTTGTAGAAAAGAGTATGAAATTGAGATTTAATGTGGCATATGTAAGACATGTTAAGAGACAACACTTTTCATCATTCACCTTCTTACTATCATAAAGTTGAGAAACTCTTTCATCCCACAACATTTTAGGAATTGTCTAAACCTTATTTCATCATGAAGATTGTGAAAGTTTGTTCTTATTTAAGCAATGTTGATTTTATTCTCCCCACAAGTTATAACAAAAAATTACTTCAAATTTCCAAGATTAGGGTTAATTACCTCTTTATAGTATCTTAATCTCATTTTATCCTCTAATTCTTTATGTATTTATTTTAACAAAAACTAGTCAATTTATATTATAAAAAATGACTATAGTTTAGCTAACAACACTCTTTAAACTTACATAATGTCTTCATAGTTCAAGTTGTTTGCATAGATCCAAAACAACATACAAAGCTTACACATATCTAATGGAAAAATTTCCTAGCTTTTTCTACTATGATATAATCTATAAAAGATACCTAAGATATTGATTACTTTAAAAAACATAAGCTAAAGGAAGGTATGATGACTTGCTATCTCCCCGATTCCTATGGCAATGTGAACTGACTCATGTTCTCCAATTTTCATATCTTCTATCAGTTGAATCACCTTATCTGCATCCTTGTGTTCCCATTGACCATACAACCATTGATTATAAGCCATAGATTGTGCATCTTTGTTCAAATTATCCACAATATTTTTCAAGAAATTGCACCCTGCCTTTAGAATAACTAATTATTACTTAACTTAAACCAGGGTGCCCATAACTTTTGCAATTTGTGAGTTACATTGTTGCTCATATTCATGAAATTCAGGGATAAGAGAGAAAATAGATGTTTTGTTGCCCTAAACCATTTCTTCATGTATCCTTAGAATACTCGTAAGCTCTTGTAAATCACATTGATCCATGATCATGTATACTCTTCCTTTTGTTAGTTGTAAAGAGAGTCGATTCTTGACAATGCAACAAGCCCACAAGCTAGATTTGAAATACAATTGATGAGGGTCAACGCAAAATTGAAGAGAATTTCCCCAATACTCATACAAACAAGACTCTGAGTAATGATGTCTGCAACCAAAGAGAGGAGCATGAAACTTGTAGTCCATGCTTGAGTGCCCAATACAACTTTTCCCAAATATTCAAAGACAAATCCACACTCATAGAAAAAAAAATTAGATATCGTACTAACAACCAAGGCTTGATTACATACTAATCTCAACAAACAAAAGGAAAATAGAGTGATATTAGTTCCAACTACCAACCTAAGTACAAAGGATAATTTCGAGCAAAAAAACAATCAAACGGGACTACCCACAACCAAAGAACAAAGAATGGGGCTTTGAACTCTCGATATAATCACCCAAAACACTCATCCTAAAATATTCAAATTCAATTTCAAATCGACTGATACGGGTGATAACAACTATGCCAATAGTAAACTCCTATGCACTATCCAACCTTGGCAAAGAAAGGACCTATAAGATGAAAACAAAATTGACCACCAACCTGAGATTCAAAGAGGATTTAGGACGTAGTCCAAATAAGAAGAGTTACCATGTCCATCCCACTGTGCAGAGGTCGTATTGTCCATTATCCTACCTTGCTTGGGTTGTATTAAAGCTCTGCCTTCATTACCCACCATCCTTGCAAGCTCAAACATGTGCGAGGGAGCCTTGGGTCATGCCAAGTTTATTGCATTAGGCCCATGTCAAGTTTCTTGCATTAGGCCATGTCAAACATATGGTGATTGTTGATATAACATGACTAGAATTAGGCCCATAGAATTTTGGTTGCAATATGAAGTTAACACTCCTTTTCTTTGTGCATTGATTATTTGTTTACTTTCTCAAGTAATCGAAATCTATGTTTGAATTTCTTATTTCAAAGTTATAAAATCTATATATGTATTTCTTTATTTATTGAATTTATTTCATATTTAAATTTTAATAGTTACATTTCAATTTTGATATGAAGGTGACTAGTTCATCAACAAGTGAAAGAAATTAGAATGACCTTATTTTCATCTAATTATATAAAAGGAATCAACTTACCTTAAAAAAAAAAGCAAAAAATCTATTGTATATTCACTCAAATCTTCATCTTCTATCATGCAACAATGAAAAATACCTAATTGGAACCACTAAGATGTGGGATTATGGAAATTCATAGGATGATGGTGATGTTGAGTTAGCTTGGACATGTTGTAAGAAGAAGCAAAACAAAGTTTAAAAAGTTATAAGTCTTTCCATGTGTACTAGTGAGTTGGGTCTAGATAATGATTCTAGCTCTTTCACTTGAAAAGAAATAATGACTAAAAAACTTAGTCATTATTATATTTATCATATACTTTCTAATTTTTATATCTAATGCATTGATGTTTTCATTGTATAATGTAAATTTAACTTAATTTTTTGAACATTTTACATGGTAAAATCTAAACATTTTATTATAAAAATAAAAATAAACTTACTTTTGTCAAAATTTTATAATTTTATTTATTAATATAAATGTAATATTTTTAAGAAAATTTTATAATTTTATTTATTAATATAAATATAATATTTTTAAAAAAAAATATTTTTTTAATTAATTAAAATATAAATTTTAAAAAAAATAAACACTCATAAAATCATTTATCAAATTTAGTATTCATCAAAATTAATATTTTAAAGATATAATTTTCACCATCAAAATCTACTCCAAGTCCAAATCCTTTATGACTTTGGGTGAATCAAAATCTAGTCCAATTCAAATACTTTATGACTATGGGTGAACTTACCTCTTATGGATGCAACGGCTTTATGTCACTAACATTTATTAAGTATATACTCACTGAAATATATCGAATATATTTGATGTATATATGTTATTGGATTAACTGAAATCTTTAAGTGATTGGGTAGCATGAATGAGGACCTTATGTTCCATCAAATTTGAGCTCTATTTTATAGATGACATGACTTAAAATTAAGTACCAAGAGAAAGGCGGTAGTCCCATATAAAGGTATCAACAGTTTTGGGATAAGATTTTCTATACGTCTTAAATTGATGTGTTTGTTAAAAAAATTATATTTTAAATAAAAAAGTTTTGTTAAAAAATTATATTATAATTAAAAAAATTTAAAGATTTTGAGACAAATCCACACTCATAGGAATATTCCACAAATTAAGACACTAATATTTTACAAATTAAGACAACATACCTGCATGATCCATACTATTACACAATGGTTTTTTTAGGTGTTAAATAAATAACCTAAATTAAGATACAAATATTCCTCTGAGAAAAAGACAATAGCTATTGCATCCTCATACTATCACACAATGGTTTTTTTAAAGTGTCAATTAAATAAATAAAATATTTAAATTAAGACACAAATATTCCAGAGAAAAGAAGACAATAGAAAAGACAATAGATATTTCATGGCCTGCAACTTTAGTTTTTTTAAAGGTGTCAAATAAGTAAATAAAATACATAGTATTTATCGTCTTTTTAAAGGTGTCAAGTAAGTAAATAAAATACCTTTTGAGACATACGTGGGCTATCAACTTTTTCATAAACTAGTGTTAAAAATTAAATATTTAATATGGTTTTCAGATTACAATGATTAATTATTTTAAAAAAAATAAAGCATATAAAAAATTGTAAATATTTTTTTTTTAAATTCAAAATAATAAAAAAATATTGATATATTATAATTGTGAATCAAAGATGAGATAGATGTCAAAAGTTTCATTTTTAAAGGTTTAGAAAAGAGAATGAAAGAGCATTTATTAATCACAATTACCTAATTGATGGTCATTGCATATATATTTTTAGTGGATATGGAAATATTATATTAAGTTAGTTTAAATTATTAAATTTTTTAGTTTTTTTGTTGGTAGAATTTAGTAAAAAATTGTTATATTTTTGGATATGTGATATAGTGTATTTTAGATTTATTGTTTAAGGTTAAAAATACTTCTTACAAAAATAATTAATTGGGTTTAGTTTGGGTGGTTAAAAAGAGAAGTTGTTATTTTATCCACTCAAGTTGGAACCATGCTTGTGATATGTTTTCACCTTGTGAATCCCTCACTTGAGGATGGGATGAGATATTTCCATACATTTTAGCCCTAAGGGTTAACTCAATTGATTGAACCCATAACATATTGCCAATAGAAAGGTCATAGTTCACGAGTTCAAATCCAATGAATTCCCTCAAGATTACTAATAGTTATTATCACTTGCACTTTTTTCCAGAAAGAAAAATTAACACAATTATATTAAGATATATAATTTTTACATCTCGAAACACCTGATGCTATTTTGAAATAGCCCATTACTAATAGCCAAGCTTACAAAAGTCCCAATCAAAGAGCCCCAAAGTCCATCAAGAAACTGGATTTGATCTGACTAGAAGTTATTTCATCTCAAATCTTCAAAAAAGAGAAGAAATTTCCTAAAACTTAAGAACCAGAGCACTAGAAACCAAAAAAGGGGACTACATAAAGACTCTAAGGTTCTCAATCACAAAAAAGAACAAAAGGATAGCCAGGATAAATCCTTCCTCAGTAAATATGGATGAAATTTGTTGAGCTCTCTCTACCCTCCATCCATTTTTGGATCACAAGGCATCCTTCCTGAACCAAAAGTGCTTTTTTTTATTGTTCATCTGCACTTTTATTAAACTCCCGGAGAATGTGATAGAAATTTAATTCATAGAAGCTTTTCTTTAATAAGTTGATCCTCCTTTTCCAACCGGACAAAGAACACACCTCGAGATTACCTTTAACACTTAGCCAGTTTATGATAACCTGGGAATCTCCAAAAACATGGAGCTTTTCCAGATCGAAGTAATTTGCTAGATGGATAGTCGCCCAAGCTCCCATTAACTCCGCCTTTGTATTTGAACCCCAGCCACAATTCATATGCCAAGTATATAATAATGATTTTGAGATTTTTATAATCCCACCTGCTCCACAATTTTTACCATCACGCTGATTCGTTCCATAAAAAAAAGCAACAGGATAATCAATATTAATCGGGCTCATAAAAGCTAAGGACCGAACTTTTTGATGCTTTATAGCTTATCTATGAGTGACACTCAACGATTTTATAGCCACTGTGGTAGATGAAGTCTCCTTTCCTTCAAATATAGCCTCATTCCTGGCTATCCAGATATTCCAACATGCAATTGCCACCATTCCCGGAAATCTTGTTTTTGCCTCAATCCAATTTGTCATACAATCGCTCAGAGTTTCCCCATTCAGACAGTGGGTTATTTTAGAATGTCGGTGAATGATATCCCAAACTGCCCTTATGAACGAACATTTTATGAACAGATGAGTGATGTCCTCCGACTCTTGTTTGCATAGCGTACACCTTCCTGGACCAGTCCAACCCCTATGAAGAAGAATATCCTAGGTCGAAATCTTCTTGCTAAAGGCCAACCAAAAGAGAAGTTTAATCTTTTGAGGAATATCCCAATTCCATAATTGAATCCTCCACCCTGTTACCCCAGCAAAGTTTTGAGTAGATTGAATAGCCTCATAAAAATTCTTCACCGAAATGGCTCTCGATGAGTCCCCACCTGTCCAGACGAGTTCGTCTTCTATATCCGAGAGAATCACTCCAGCTTCTCGTAATTTTCGACAGAATTGTCGCCACTCTAGGAAAACATCCTCTGATATGCCCAAGTCATTACAATTTTTCCAATTTGAAATAAGAGAAGACTGTCCCTAATTTGTCCATACCTGAGCTAAAGAGAAAATATGAATTTGCTGAAGAGATTCTATAAGGTTTGATGAAAGAAAAGAGTTGTGCCCGAGAGCCAGAATATTATCCCTACCTATTGAAACAGCTTGTCCAGAACCAGGCTTCCACCCAATCCAGTTTGTGATTATATGAACCGATTTTAGGAGGCTGGACCAGAGCCTTGACACAGATTTGTGTTGAAAAGTTTTCGCCCTCAACCAATCACTCAAAGAGCTTTGCAGGAAATATTTATTTTTAAGAACTTTGTGCCATATACTTGGTTTTGTAACAACTCTCCACAACGTCGATGCCACCAATGCCTTGCCAAAAGTAAAAATATTATGCAACCCCCATCCCCCACTCTTTTGTGGACGAGCCAAAATCTCTGACTTACACAGATGGATATGTTTATTTTCTCTATTCCCACTCCATAAAAAGTTATAAAGTAATCTTTTTAATTTATGAAGAATGGAAACAGGTATAGCTACCAAAGATAGCCAGTAGATAGGTTGACTTTCCAAAACAGATTTACATAGAATATACCTCCCCCCCAATGAGAGCCATCTATAACTCCACTGATGAATTTTTTTTTCAACTTTTGATAGAATCCATCGCCAATCATTTTTGTTTTGGACCCCAGACTTCAGGTAATAACCGGGTACCTGAATCCTACCGATAAATCAGAGAAAGTATATGGCAGAGTATTTTTAAAGTCTATTAAATCTGACTCATCCATCCTCGAGAAATGTATTGTTGATTTAGTCAAGTTTACTCTTAGGCCCGTGACTTTACAAAATAGTTGTATGATTCTTTCAATTTCCTTCCATTCCTCAAGTGAAGCTTTTGTCAGGAGCAGAATGTCATCCACAAATAAAATATGAAGGATTTTTGTGAGCCTAGCAACCTTTATACCACTTAAAAGGCCTTGACCCTAGCTTTTTTTCAACAGGAGTCTCAAACTATCCATCACCATTATAAACAATAATGGAGAAAGCAGGCATCCTTGCCACAGACCACGACCACTTTTAAAAAAATATGTCGCTTCCCCATTAACTATAATAGCAAAGGAGGATGATTCTACACATGCCATTAACCAGTTGGTCAATTGCATACTAAAACCAACCTGAATAAGAACCAATCTTAAATAATCCCAACTGATACAATCATATGCCTTTTGTAGATCTAGCTTTAATAAGAGTGCTTTTTGTTTATCCTTCTTTATACTGTGTATTCACTCATGTGCAATACCTATTGCATATTGTATCTAGCGCCCTTCCAAAAAACCCAATTGTTCCTCTGATAGAAATTTTGATAAAACGGCTTTATTCTGTTTGCTATCACCTTATATAACAGATTACACAATGAAATCGGTCTGTAATCCCCAAACTGTTGAGGTTTGTTTGATTTTGGAATTAAGGCAATAAAAGTAGCATTGATACTACCCACTATACGACCCATTAACCGAGTCTCTTCCACCAGGGCAAGAAGATCTTCTCCCATAAAGTCAAAAAAATGTAATAAAACTCTACCGTCCAGCGATCGGGCCCGGGGCTCTTTTATTTTTTAAACATTTTTAAGATTGCTTCCAGTTCTACAAGAGTAACAGGTTTATATAGAACCTTTGCTTCTCTTCTATCCACCATCTTTGGATAGTTTCTAATTACATGTACATGTTCCTCTGTTGATTCTACCAAAGGCGCCAAAAAAAAATCCTTGAAATATTTCAATGACTCGGCTGCAATATCTTTTTTTATTTTTGAGAATATTCCCCTCACTGTCAATTATTTCCCAGATATGTTTACTATTTCGCCTCTGAGTGGAAAAATGGTGAAAAAATTTGTTGTTCTGGTCACCACACTTAACCCAAATTCACTCGGCTTTTACTCCGCCCAACATCCTCCTGCTCTTTTAACAGTTTGTTTCTCTTAGATTCCATATATATAAGATTAGCTTCTATCTCTCGGGATACTCTATCCCCCTTCTATCTATGTAAAATCTGATTAATGTGCCTTTCAAGTTCAATCAGCTTTGCAGAATCCCGCTTCTTTTTATCTTTTATCCATCTTTTTGTAGCCACTTTTAATTCTTTTAATTTCCACATGAATCTTCGCTGACTGTTAATCTCTTGCAAATATTTCAGATCGGTCCACAAATTTTTAACAACATTGTTGAAATCCTTTTCCAGAAGCCAATTTTCATGAAATTTGAAAGGATAATTTATGTGAGTTATCGAATCCTCCATTTGAAATAATATGGGAGCGTGATCCGACACAAATGGGTATTCAACCCAAGTCTTGTGCAACTTAATCTCCAATAGTAGTTCCTCCCATATAATAAACATGTCTAGACGTTTTGCAATGGCGTCTGAACCCGCCCTCCCATTTCTCCATGTCAGACCAAGCGAATCAGGTTTAATATCCAACATCTTATGTTCTTGAACCAGCTTGTTGAAAAAGCCGTTCAAAAAGCCTGTAGATGTTGTGCCTCCCTAGACTTCTCTGGAAGAAAAAGTAAAGTTTAAATCACTAGCTATCACTAGATTTCTTAGTGATAGAATTACACTGCTTGTAAGTGAGTTCCATAATTCTTTTCTCTCCGTGCATGGGCCATAAATATTCAAAAGATTAAAATTCCTGCTATTAGCTAAATCAATACCTAATAAGAGAATCCCTCCACAAGTTAGAAACGAATGAAAAATATAAAGTGTAGGGTCCCAAGCAACTAGCAAACCTCCAAACAACCCCACAACACTTACTGCACAAATAACCCAATTTGGATGGAATTTTGACATAAAAACACGAGCCTTCTGATCAATTACTAGAGTCTCTTGTAAGAAAACTATTTCAGGATGGGTTAAATCCAAACAACGCCTGAAAGAGGTAGCCTTTAGGGATCCTCGGACCCCTCGGATATTTAAGGACAAAAGAATCATTATCTCGCCCTTGCTATGGCTTTCACTGCTCTAAGTGCCCCACTTTCTGTAGTGGAAGGATCCACTACTACAGATGATATGACCAGTTCCTGTTGTTTTTTCCTGGTGCTTCTAGTTTTTATAGGGGAATATTCAATCCCTAACCCCCTGGACCAAGCATAGCTCTTTACAGGTTCCAATTCTGAAGTACTTGCTACATTCTGTTCACCTATCAATTCGTCGGAAGTGACCAACCTATTCCCCAAATAAGAAGGTAGCGGAATAGGTGCATTAGAATCCCGCGGGTAGGGGATAAGAGATTCGAGGACAGCGGAAAGAGTGGATTCACCCACTTCGGATTCTTGATAACCCGATACACAAGACCTATTAGATAAGCCAACATGCAACCCTTGTACTACTTCAGCAAAAGTAGGAGAAGTTGCACCCTCTAAATCACCCACATTTATTGTCAAAACTGGGGAATCCACAGACCGGGAACGCTGATACCTAGGGGAAACCATAGGAGGGCTACAGAAATTAAGCAGAGAATCCTGACTGTCATTATTAGGACTAGCCAGGGAAGGGCAACAAGAAGAATTATGAGCAACAACCCCCTCTTATCCCCCTGAATCGCTAAAGAGTCAACAAATGACACATTATCATTTGAACATGAGTCTAACATTATCCTTTCCATTAATGATAAAGATTTGTAAAGGGCTGGGCAGAACTGTGATAGCTTACCAGTTAGCGTATCCAGTCGCTTTGTTGCTTGGACAGACTCCTGCGGAAAATGATCGAAAGTCATCCCGTAAGAATTAGTCTCTTCTTCACCATCTCTCCAGTCCCGGTGTAATGCAGTATCCTATGATATTTCTTCTTCCACCCTGCCCTTCCAAGTCTTCCGTAAATGTCATGTTTCATGGCAGTAGCTACACCGGAACAAGATTCCTAGATAATCCAACTTTTGAATAAATCTTCATCCTCTCCATTGAATCTCCAATAAGTCTGGTAAACCCTCATGTACATTCATCTCAACTAGGATTTTGCACATCTTTCTAGACGAGGCATTCATAACCACTTCGTCTGTGGAAACAAAAGAAACCAATGAGTTGTCAATCGCCTCCATAGCCGCCATTGTCCATAGGTGAAGGGGTAAACCTGGAAGTAATACCCCCAGGTGACGATTAACAAAGTATTATGTGTTCGGATTAAAAGCCAACCTCCATCTCTTAACCATAAGACTGTTTCCACCCACCACCCACCTCTTGGCCAGTAATCTCCCCGTATCTTCAGGGGTTTTACAAATGAAACCAAACCAACCCTTCGTTAAATATCTTACTTCAGGGGAGTACCCTAACTCCTTCTTCCATACCTTGTCTACCCACGCTGGAATATGAACATCACACAAATATTTGTACGATAATCTGCCTACTAGCTCGCAAAGTGCCAAGGAACAGGTCTCGGCCAGACTAATATCTGAGCCAAGTACCATTTTGTGAACCCCTTTCTTAGGTTTCCACAGTCTTCGGCTAAAATCCTTCCCCTCCGAAACCTTTTTAGGTGAGTCGAGTCTTACGTTACCGAGCAATTCTTTACCCTTTGCTCCCTTACTCAGATAACCAGGAGCTAGTGAGAACGATAAACTATGACTAGAGGTCGCGTGCTCATTTTTGTTAAAAGAGCATTTACGCTTCGAGAAATGAGTTGAGGGAGAAATAAATGGTCGTTGTAGAGGAGGTGGTGACTTCTTTAATGTTTCATAAATTTTTGCCGCTGAGTCGACATGTTCGAAAAGACCCGCCTCCCTCCAAGCAGCCTCATCAGTTGCATCCATCAGCTTGTTGACGTTTTCATCCACAAGTTAGGGTAGTCTATTGGCCATTCCAGAACACATGGACTCCACCACTGTCAATCCACTGCATAGTGATAGATGAAAGGACTAAATGCCAGAGCATTCTGAATCTCAAGGGAGGAGGTAGTTATTGGAATCCCACTCAAAGCAATAAGGCAATTTAATAAAATAAGAAGAAGACATCCAAAACAAGTTACTCTAAGTAGATAGTTCTACGCCAAAACACCCTCTAAACCAATGAGCTTTGATTAAAAAGGAAAGCTAAAGAAATAAGCAAAGTTAGTCAGTCTCTACACCAAACAATGGAGCCTACCACCATAAGTCAACTAAATCAGAACACTTAACAAGGTTACCGACCACCCCATTCGCTATGATCCCAACCTTAAGACAAAAAAAAAACAGAAATAAAACTACCAAACCATCCGGCTGTCCAAGCTTGTAAAAGGGATTACCCTGCTTCATCGCACCCCTATCTGCCATCAATCACAGAGGACTGTAATCCCACAAAATTCAAAAAAATGTTTTCCCACCCAAACCCCTCAACAAGCCGAGACCATACACTTGCACTTGAGTTGCCCTCCATTCTAATATTTTGATTAAGAATAGAATATCCCACCTACATATTGAATATTCTAAGTCAGAAAGTAGTAAGTAGTGGATTAGTGTCCTATAAATTTCTTCTCAATTCCTTGATTTTCTAAATAGAGCGATATTAATTGCAACTCAAAATACCAACTCATAAAAGGAAATAGATTCTGCTTATGGCTTTTGTTAAAAGGGTCATATATATATATATATATAGTAATCATGATTGCAATTAGTGGAGATTTTGTAGAAGTAGCTTTCATTTACTTTTGTGATGTGTAATAAAGATTACACTATAACACGTATTTTGTGATGTGTAATAAAGATTATACTTGAACACGTATTACTTTATAGCACTAGAATCTTCAAAGTACCGAAATATCAATTGGTGATAATAATATTCATGAAGAGATGTCCATGATAATTGAAGGGGTTCGGTTTAAAGTGGTGACACAACTATCATGAGCTCGATCGTATAATGCCATCCAAGATTTCCACATGATAATGCTATCCAAGATCTCCACAATAATGCAAAGGTGACTATCCATTTTGTACAGTCGTTTTTTTTAGTTTTAAATGAAAGTGGTATATACATCATCGAATATGTTTCGATGTATATATTAAGGTGATCCGATAATGTATATACTAGTCGTTTCAGTATTGAATGTTGTTATTTTTGACCCTTAAGACATATACAAATTAAAACAATAAAATAGTGAGTCACATAAGTCATACAAATTATAAATGCAATGATCTAATAACCAAATGAACACCCATTACTCCAACATTTATAAAAACAAAATGATGATAACAGAGAAATAAACTAAAACCAAGTGGGCCATCTGCACACCCAAGGGTTAGATTATATATACAAATCCAAAATAATGGATGAATATGACTCCAATGAGCACTAAGACCTAGTTGTTTGTATTGATAAAATGATATGAGATATATAAGAGAGGGGGGACTTTTATTTACAACAATATACCCTTATTTTTAATGATGATGATGATTGTTAACGTCCAGACCAATTTTGGTTTATTGGACCTTACTAAGAAAATATATGAATTACTTGGTTTGCTTTAGAATTTTATTTCTATGCTTGAAAAGATAGAATAGAAGATTTCTTAAATCTCCATAGTTTTGATAAGTTCAAAGGTTACAAAGATTAGTATTGTAGAA
This sequence comes from Picea engelmannii, assembly GCA_009831015.1. NCBI lineage: Eukaryota > Viridiplantae > Streptophyta > Pinopsida > Pinales > Pinaceae > Picea > Picea engelmannii. Next base: position 12,504 of record ML858097.1, read on the forward strand.
AATATTATGAAATTGAGATTTAATGTGTCATACACTTTACATTTTAAGAAAAATGCTTTTCACCATTCAACTTCTTAGTATCACAACATGACAAACTCTTTCATCCCACGACGTTTTAGGAATTGTCTAAGCCTTATTTCATTATGAAGCTTCTGAAAATTTCCTAGTTTTTACTACTATAGTATAATCAGTAAAAGATACTTAAGATATTGATTACTTTAAAAAACATAAGCTAAAGGAGGGTATGGTGACTTGTTATCTCCTCTAGGCCTATGGTAATATGAACTGACTCATGTTCTCCAATTTTCATATCTCTATCAGTTGGATCACAGTATCCTCATCCTTGTATTCTCGTTGACTAGACATTCATTGATTAGAAGCCATAGATTGTGCATCTTTGTTCAAATTCTCCCCTAGATTTTTCAAGAAAATGCACTTTACCTCTAGAATGACTAATTACAACTTAACTTAAACCACTTGGTGATCATAAATTTTGCAATTTGTGGGATACATCGTTGCTCATATTCATGAAATTTAGAGATAAGAGAGAATATAGATGTTCTATTTCCCTAAACCATTTCTTCATGTGTCCTTAGAATCCTTCTAAGCTCTTGTACTAAATCACGTTGATCGATGATGTATACTCTACCTTTTGTTAGTTGTAGAGAGAGTCGGCTCTTGACAAGGCAACAAGCCCACTAGCTAGATTTGAAATATAGTTGATGAGGGTCAACACAAAAATGAAGGGAATTTCCCAATACTCATACATACAAGACTTTGAATAACGATGTCTGCAATTATAGAGAGGAGCATGAAACTTTGTAGTCCTTGCTTGAGTGCCCAATACAACTTTTCTCAAATATTCAAAGACAAATCTGCACTCACAGAAACACAAATTAACTATTGTACTAACTACCAAGGCTTGATTACAGACCAATCTCAACAAACAAAAGGAAAATAGAGTGATATCAATGTCCACTACCAACCTAAGTACCCAAGATAATTTCAAGCGAAAACCAATTAAACAGTACCCACAACCAACGAACAAAGAATGGGGTTTTGAACTCTCGATATAAATACCAAAAAAAACCATCCTAAAATATTCAAATTCAATTCCAAACCAACCAATACTTATGATAACAACTATGCTAATAGTCAACTCCTATGCACTATACAACCTTGGCAAAGAAAGGACCTACAAGATGAAAACAAAACTAACCACCAGCCTGAGATTCAAAGAGGGTTTAGGACGCAGTCCAAATGAACATAGTTTCCCATGTTCCCCCTACTGTGCATAGGTTGTATTGTCCATTATCCCACTTTTTCTAAGCTGTATTAAATCTTTTCCTTCATTACCATCATCCTCCCAAGCTCAAACATGTGCAAGGGAGCCTTGGGTCTCGTCAAGTTTATTGCATTTCCTTGGTGGATGGGTTGGCATCTGAGGGACACACGGCATAACACGTTTGCTTATCATTAAATTCCAAAGGGTATATTAAGGTATGGCTTGGATGGTTCATTGACCATTAATCCAAAGCTCCCCTATTTTTAATTTTGTTTCCTTGTTGGATAACAAAACAACTTGGTGATAAATGATCCTTAAGACTTGACAAAGGAGACGGTTTGAATTTTTTCTGCCTCATGTTGATCTCAAACTAGGATAAAGGCAACCTTATAATTGGTTGGACTAACGTTTTTTTGAATTAAACTGATAATTGTACTAGAATCGTCCACTACTGTTAGAGTTTGAATTTGTACTTCCATTGCTAACCTTATTCCCTAAAGTAATGGGTAATCTTATGCTTAATTATTTTATGACTTGATGATGTTCCCAATCTCCAAGCATACAACAATTCAATTTTTCATTCATGATCAGTGAGAATGGTCCCCCACTCTACCACCCCTTATCCTCCTTGGGGAGTAAAATGGTTTACACCCCCAAGGAGATAGCACTTGTTAGCTCTTCATTTATTTGAATCCATAACCCAATAGCTAAAGGCACTAAAAATAATTGCATTGGAGAAATAAAATATTGCATTGGTTAACGTGAAAACTTAGGATTTTGAGGTTGACTAAATTGGAATCAATTCTATGCTTTATATGCTTGGTTGAGCCACTAGGGCATCACCTTTGGCCAAGTGATTCTTTTTGCTGTCAAAAAATTTCATCTACAACCATTAGGGTTGCAGAAAGCCTTATACAAATTTCTAATTAACTCACAAATCAACCGTCAAAACTTGCTAAAAGTTTGCCCCTATAATATACCAACCCTAATGCACTTTTTGGGTGGATTGTTGGCAAGTTTTGGTGGTTGATATCTTGGCTGTAAAAACTTGAATGCTACAGCCATAAGGCTGTAAATTATATGTCTACAATACTATTTCTTACAACCTTATTTCAAGATAAAGTCTTGCTCTTTCATTCTTGAGTTAAACTAGTATTTACTAGCTTGTCTCTTGCTTATTTTACTAGACTTTTAGCATATTTATTTGCAGCTATTATTATCATTTTATTGTTGATATATGTTAGTGTTTACTGTTGCAATTGGGGATAAAAATCTTAACTTGTTTTTCCAACATAATATTGGGTTTGTATCTTCGTTTTCCTTGTATCTCGAGAAGGTACGATCACCACTTGGAAGTCTACTACATTGTGGCATATCTTCTACCATCTATGAGACTCTTTTTAAGCCCTTTTCACTCTCCGTCATTGACTCATAGGGGGACTCTCCTTCATATCTTAACTTTCCATCTCATTCCCCCTAGGGTCATCAGGATTACCCCCTTGAGGTAATTACTTCATCTCTAAAGTGAAAGGAATACCTGCCTAAGGCGACAGTGGGTGGGTGTTCTCTTAGTTGTCACCATTTTTTGGTTGGGTCGGGATTTTCCCAACCTACAAATTGTGCGATAATAGTGCCCAAGGAAAGATTTGAGTGCTTTAGCGTTTATTGGGGGTCAAAAATGGTTTATCGTGCCCTAAAAGGACCTAAGCGCTAATAGCCAAAGGAACTTATCATGCGACCGAAACATAAGAATAGGGTGCCAGCAATATTGTGAACCCCGACCAATCATACGGTTACAGATGAATGCTTGTGTGCCTGAATTTAAATAAAAATAAAATAGTTAGATCAAAGTTTCCTTCATTGGAGTCTCCCTTGTCAGAGTCTCCCTCATCAGAGTCCTATTGGGACCCAATCCTAGATTGTTCTGATGGATGCACCTCCGATTAACTATCCAGATCCGTTTTCAGGATCTCGAAGCATAACATGTGTCAAGCCAATGTGAAGCTGCCACATGGACACATGGAACCCACCAGATACACAGGTTAAAATATCAAAAAAGGGTGACATCTGTCATGCTTATTTGCCAAATCAATACCATCGTGGGCTAATAGAAGGTTGCCATGTGTCAAGGATGATGCCAACATGACATTGTAGAAGCCTTATATGCTTTTTTCTCTTGGTCAAGCCAGATCAAAGGTCCTCATTTGTTCTAGATCCAAATCAATGACGCTCAATTGTTTTAGTTCCTATATTCCTTGGGGTCCTTATCATTGGGCTTCCTCCCTTTAGCTCCTGCACAATGCCTCTAACATGTCTCACTTCGATGGACTAGATCAAAGTCTCCCTCGTCGGAGTCTAATTGAGACTCAATCCTAAAGCACTCTAATGGGTACACCTTCGATCGACGATCTAGATCCGTTTCCAGGATCTCAAAGCATATCGGGATAATCAGACCACCAAGGCACTGGGCCACGATGCATGGTCTACCCCTCTGCTACATCAGTGCCAACATAGATTAGCTTAAAGTTGTCATGTGTCACTGGGACCCTGATGACATCGGTAGTGATGTTACCATGTCTTAAAGGGTTTTCTCTTTTTGGTCGAGCTCAAATAAACAACTCACATTGGATCAAACTCCATATCGACGGTCTTGGTTTGATTTCAGTTCTCAAGCACATCGGGCTCCCAAGCCAACAAGCACCAAGTTTTTTGTCTTTTAGGAGGATCACATTCACAACTAAAATTGATCTAACAAACTAAGTCTCGTACTTAAAATATAAGCGACTAATATTACTCGCCGAGACCTATCAGACGGTGGATGAGTTTCGTGACTTTTGCAGATTTGAGTTCAAGCACCCAACCAACAAAAAAATGATTGTAGGGGATTTTAAGGGACAAATATGTAATGATATTTTGACTATCAAGTGTCCAATTGCTCTATGATCTCAGCATAACAGAAATCCCTGCAGGTGAAAGTGATTATTTTCTACCAGGGGGGAAACCACTCAAGAATCAAGAAGCAGTAAGAATATTCAAGAAGATGGAAGTGGTTTCAAGAAGCAATTTTAGGGAATGAGAGAGAGGAATAAAAGACAATAAAGGAACTCATTGTTAGGGTCAACACTTTGGGGAATTTAAGAGTTTCTTATAACCAAAGTTGTTTGATTAGAAACCTTGAGCACAAACAGATGGTAAATGCAGCAGGAAACCAGAGATCCATCCCTTGTGTTATGTTTCGGTATGTAATTCCTTTTCTTATAGTGTTTGTGTCCTTGTAAAGCATCTTTGCCCATTTTGTTTTTCTTGTAGCAGATTTGATTTATGAAAGCTCAAACAACAGACTTTTCACCATATTCAGTATTACTGTATGATATCTATTCATGACACATAGGTGATTTCCTCTGAATCAATGACCTTTTCTTGTCATTTTCTTTGTGCATTTAGATGATATGCTAAGGGTGCCTCCATGTATTTAAATATATGAGGATGTTAACTATTTGGAGCATCTTTTTAGATATCAATATGCACTTGTTAGCGTTGTTGAATTCTTAATTTCTCAATACACTATTCTTTTGCTATAAGCTACATGATTCATTTTCAATAGTTCCTTGTATGGTTATTTTTTTTTTCTTCTAATTCATCATCTCACTCTCCTTTAAAGCTTGATTGTCTGAAAGAATCGTAGACACATGCCTCTAAGAGTTGAGAGAATTTGTCATATGGGTTGAGTTTGTTTGAGGTCTTATAGTTTCAAGAAAGAGAGAGGGGAAAACTTCCTAAATATTGCACAATTATCTTACTCTAAATCTGACTTTAAGACTCATCTTGAGTCTTAGTCCCCAGGGTGCCTTGGCATCATTCCAAAAATAGTCTGGAACATCTCGAGGGATAACACAAACATTGATGTATAAATAGGAAGGTTGTTTTCAAATGGAATTTCATTTAATGTGTGTAGGTCTACTTGTTGGAAGGAGATGGTACAAAGTTTGGTCAACCAAGCTCCCAAAGGATATACACACTTCCTAGTTTTGTCAAAAGAGAAATCTCACATTCATGCAAAAGCTCATAATATTAGAAAGAGATTGAGATTTTGGGGTGTCCATTATCTTTGATGGTTGAACAAGTATTTATGGTAGACTACTCATTAAAATATTGGTTTCTAATCCATGAGGGGTCATGTTTTTGAAATGCCATGACACTATGACATTATGGAGAAGACAAAGGATGGACCATATTTGATGGGACTGTTCAAAGACTCTATTTGATAGGTTCAGAAGTAAAATGTGGTGTAGATTGTGGTAGAAAATTCAACCAATGACATACCTACGAGGGGTATGATTGAGAATAATTTCCCAAATATCGATTGGATTCCTTTTGTTATTCATTGCATGAACCCTGTAATAAAGGATATCAATATTATAACATAGGTTGGACCAAACATCAACTGAAGGAAATATGTTGCAATCTTTCATTGTTAATCATGCAACATCTATTACAATTTATAGAAAATATGCCACTTTCCAACTACTGCAATGTTTAGAGATAATGTTTGCTTCCACCTTTTTATGTTGCAATGTTTTTAAAAAGTTCACTAGTCACTTAGAGAGATGGTCATTTCCCTTTAGTGGTAAGGTGAAGGGATCTCATTCTTGTGATGGAGAACATGTTGAAGACCTTGTTATTGGTTACTTACTTGATAATATTTAGATGTGAGTGGAGGATATAATTACACTAATTACTCATATTGTTAATGCCCTTCACATATTTGATAGTGATAAGCTTAGGGGATGTTTTTGAGTGCCTCGATCAAATGAGGGAAAAATATTATGTTCAATGAACAATCTAGAATAGATGGTTAAACTAGAGATATAGTGGGATTTGAGCCTTACTATATGAAAGATGCTTCATAGCCCTCTTGTAAGTCTCCCATGACACCCACCGAGTGTGCACGTTCCTTAGGCGGATTCGACGACGGAATAGACAAAAAGAATAAGGCAGAAGTGATTGGTTGGGTGAACAAAGACATTTGGGCATGGGAAGGAGAACCTTGGGCGCACGATGGTGATGTGTGGCACCAAGGGAGCACACACCATACTTGCCTTAGAACGATTGATAGAGACTTGTGTCGCATTTGGGCAAGGGCAAGGAAACTTGGGAGCATGCCCAAGGAGTGGACCTGTCTACCTTTGACAACATGGGCACATCGTATGGGTTGGATGACCCCATTGGCACACCCATGAGGATTCACGAAAATCGGCACGAGAGAGCGCACAAGGAAAGGGGTGCATACCCAAGGATGGGGCGTGTCAGTCTAAGAGATGAACAATTGATGGGTGCACGGGCTTGGATGGGTACATTGGTTCCACAGAGGGGGCACGACGAGTCAGTTGAGTGTGGGTTTGCAAAGGGCCGTGACACACACAAGAGACATGATGTTTCGCACAAGTGGCTCTTGGAGTCCATATAAAAGGAAGTGTGCACAACCAAAGGAGGCATATATCATTTTTGAAAAGAGATTTGGAGAGCAAGTATGAGGCAAGTCTAAGGCAATGAACTGAGGTAGAGTTGCGAAGATGGAATACAAGTAGCCAAGAGTTGGACCTTTTGAGAGGTTTTGGGGAAGTATGGAAACGCAGGTCCGTGGAAACATGTGTGAGGCAGAACCAAAATCTATGTTAACTTGGTGAAAGTCTACGATAACAAAGGGACAACAAGTCCACGGTTGTGGGCATGTATGAGGTGCATCACAAGTGGTTGCGGAGACGATTGTGGGAAAAAGTCTTCGTGGGACGAATCTGTTCATGAGTGTCTTGGTGAGGTGAGGCAAGTTGTTTAACTCTGCCAAGTTGTAAATTGAGTCGGTAGTGCTTATATTGTCATTGTTTCGCAATAACAAAGACTTATCCAGGTGTTAGGCAAAAATTTTGTTGCCCACACTATTTTTGTGTTTGTCTTCATTTGTTCCGCAGTTTTTCTTGGATTCTCATGTTCATGGGTGCATGCTTAAATAAGACTAATTGTTAAATTGTGTTCACAATTGTCTAATTAAGCAAGAGTTTCATTGGATTAGGAGTGTGACTCGTCGGTAGCCTAGAACTAAGTATGGGTATGGTCTAGGTGAAGAGGCATAGTCTAGACAAAGTATTCTTGGTGTACCAAGCAACCAAGAGAGAACCGTTGTAGTGTCGCATGACCTTAGGAGGTGAACAATGACAAGATCTGATTAGGCATCTCATGGATCGTGACACCTCTCCATTCAATTACTTTCTTGCTCAACACTAAAGATTTCATAAGAAACCAATTAATCATGAAGAGGTTATGAGTAATTGGATTACCTTCATTAAGAGGTGTTATGATCGTGATGATCTAATTGCTATATGAGTAGAGCATAGTAGATATTTGAGATCCAAGGACCACTTTACATATGATGATTGTTCATATAACATGACTAAAATTAGGTCCATAAAATTTTGGTTGCAATATGAAACTAGCACTCCTTTACTTTGTCCATTAGCTATTTGTTCACTTTTTAGATAATCTAAATCTATATTTGAATTTCTTATTTTAAAATTATATATATATATATAAATTAAATTAATGATCACATTTTCATTTTCATTTTGATGTGAAGGATCCAATTTCTCTTGCATATTATGAATTAGTCTCCTTCACATCAAAATGAAAATGAAAATGTGACCATTAATTTTTTTTTAAGTAGAATATATATATATATATATATAAAATGAGTGAAAAAAATATATTATAAATAAAAAAAAATTGAAATGATTTGAGTAATATTACTATAAATATATTTATATAATGTAAAAGAAATAAAACACCCATTCCAGAAACCCTACAAGGTGGAAACTGCTAAACTACTTAGTAGAAAATCAGAGCATTCAATGTACCATGTAACATGGGATTCGATTGAGGTTGTTTTTAAAGCTTAGATAATGGTGGATGATGTGGTATATTACAAACGAAAGTCACAACAACATAGAAAAGGAAAAACGAAGTATATGGAATTGTACAGTAATATTCCACAAATTAAGACAATAGAATAGTTGTGATAAAAGACAACAACTATTTCATGGCCTACATGCTCCATACACAATGATTTCAAAGGTGTCAAATAAATAAAATATCTAAATTAAGACACAAATATTCCACATAGAAGAGGACAATAGAAAAGACAATAGCTATTTCATGGCCTTTCTGTGAGTTTTTTTAAAAATGTCAGATAAATAAATAAAATACCTAATTTATCACCTTGGTTAGTGGTTTGTCTTTTGAGACATAAATGGGGTATCAGCCTAGGCCTTTTTCATAAACTAAACAATTCTCAAAGTTAAAAATAAAATATTTAACATGG
>ML858099.1:8061-21094 GCA_009831015.1 Picea engelmannii
CTGCTAGACAATATTTATTCTATTGTATCTCCCAATTTTTGGCCCTTCTGGGTATGAAAATTTCTCTTATGTATTTCTCTGATATTTCTTCTCTGCAATGCCATAGGTCTGATCAAAATTGGATGTGCCAAGTGGAATTTACGGTAACTTCCCCACAACTTGCCGATTTTTTGCCTTTCCAGAAGATCTCACTTGTATAGTGTGCCCCACACAAAATAATTGATATAAAATTCTGAAACTCACACCCAAAATACTACAGACTGTCAACGATCCAATGAAACTAGTCCCATGAAATTTGGATACTCTAGGAAGAAGTTATGATTGTTTTACCTGGAACACCTTCTTGAGACTAGTCAATAGGGCTAGTCAGATACCCTATCTTAAACAGGGTGTATCTACAAATTTAAGATGAACCAGAAGCTTCACTTTTTACCACAGATACACTACTAATTTCTGTAAATGTCCTCCAGATTTCAGGGTCTAAAACGTTACATAAAAGTTTTTATAGTGAAAATTCCGCAATGACTCATTTCAGGATGATTCCAGAACCCTATCTTGTACAGGCCGTATCTCCGAAAGTATAAGGCCTCAGGAGCTGAATTTTGAGCCCAACATACCTTGATCCATAGTATAAATACCCTCCAAGCCGTTCCTTCTGAAACATTGTATAAAAATAATTATAGCGAAAATTCCACGGTGTCTTGGATGTAGCAGCGAAACCCCAAGACCTTGAGCTCTGATACCATATGTTAAGAACCAAACATCACTATAGCATATAAAAACCTCAGGAAAAGTACTCAACGCCTTGAAAAAGAGATAATTTCAGATAATAAGACTGTTCGAGGGGGCAACCTCCTTTTACCCCACTTAAATGTTCAAGTACAAGATGATTCAAAATGAAAATGTCTCCTTGGTATATATAGGAGACTAGGAGGTATAATTACAAATAATGGCTTAAAGCCGACATAATTAAAATAACATTACTAATCTAAATTACAACTAATGGCCTAAATCCAACATAAATAAAATAGCATTACTAATCTAATATGCCCCAATTAAGGGGTAATGAGCCAATATTAGGGCTTAACAGGTCTCCTTCCATAGACTTCAACCCATCTATTCTGGAAACGAGACCTAGAGTCCTATGGGTACCTAGAGGCTTGTAGTCATTAGTGGCAGGTTCTCCTGCCATCGACAGTTGGAAATACATCAATGTGTCCTGATCGATGGATTATTCAAGTGTTCAACCTAAACACCTTTATTCACACTTGTAAGAATGTACTTGGTGCCTTGATACCTACTTTCATTATCGGTAGGTTGTCTCATGTTTGTTAACAATATACCTTAATGATCGGTAATCAAACGAAGTCTCATTGTGTTCGACCTCAACTCCTTTATTCACATGGTGTAGACTTTCACCTTTGGAGGATCATGTAGAAGAATTGAATACATCAGTTCATAGTCGCAGTTTTCCCAATTTCTCGCTATCTTTCATTGGACTAGTACCTATGTGACTTCAGTGATCATGGGAGATTAGATTGTACTCCATTGTATACATATATCTTCAGATTGATTTTGAGACTGGTTTTACTAGGCCTTGTTCGTGACTATGACAGTCTCTGGTGTGTAGCCACCTTTGTATTGTCTATTCATGGCCATGAACAACTGTTTGGTATATTTTCACATGGATCTGCAGTGTAACTCAAATTGGCAGCCATGTGCGCAAAGTCAGTAAAGATAGTAATATTCTCATGAGAAACTAGTTCATCCAACTGGGTCTCCATTACTCCACTTCTGGGTATTATAATGTATTTCAGCCATCAAAGATACTCCTATGACCTCACACATTAGGGGGCATCTATTATAGCAAGATTTTCCTCACCCTATGCAAATTTTCTCAGAAGGATTTTTCCATTTCCCTATGAAGATTTGAAGTCCCTTTTTGCAGTTCCCAGAGATAAAATTAATATTTTCCCACATATACATGCCCTAACTATTATACAACATGTGTATACACATGTTGCACCATTACAACCCGCGTACATCGGGTTTTGTACCCAAAATTAAAAAATGGTGTCAGTTTTCCATGTCACGTCACAAGATCCATGATCCTTGACCTTCCATATATAGGAAATGTTCTAAATTGGCCCTTCAGGTCCATTTGAAGGCTATAAATGGACCATATCCAAGTTGTGGAAAAGAGGAGAATAATTCAACTTTGAGAGAAAAGTTATTGTAGAGAAATTATTCACTTCATATTGAGTCTACATCCCTTTATACTTTTTAAGTCTGAACACATTGTTCAACCCCTGAGTTCTTCCCTACTTGATTGAGAGCATCATTGTCTCTCTTATATGAGATTTCCTTTGATGGAGTCCTAGCTAGAAAGGACTTAGTTTCTCTATTTCGAACCATGTCAACACAGAAGTTTGTCACTCATACACTTCTGTTGATTACATTTTAATAGAAATACTCTTTTCACCATATTCTTGCATATCTTGGTTGTTGAGGACAAGTTGTTGTTGTATTTATTTGAGTCAAATGATCAATGGTGGACTTCATCGAACGTCTAGACAAGGTAGTCTCTTGTTATAATATTTGTTTATATAGAATACTTGATATTAGAGTTGATTTCTGTAGTCATTTTCATCTGTTGTGGTTTACCCCATTCCATAGAGATATTTTCCTTGTAACGTATGTCAACAAGGATGTTAGGAAGGGTTGGTGTTGAGGATGGGGTTGATATTCTCGAGGAGGAAGGAAATGGAAGGAATAATAAGGGGGGGATTATGGCCTTGAGATAGGGGGGACAAATAAAAGGGAAAACTATGCATTGAGAAGGAAGTTTTGGACTCAAATTGTGATTTTGCAAATGGGGTTGTTGAACATATTGGAGATACTAGTGGGATGAGATTTATGGGGATTTGGGAATGAAGGACCAAGTGACCATCCAAGGTTCTCTTAGAGATAGGGAGTCAAGAAGGTTGTTTCTACCTAGCGAGGAGGATAAAATTTGGTTTTAGGAAGTTGATAGGGAAAGCCCAACAATGGAAACAAGACAACATGATCAAAGGACTCAAGAAAACTTTTGGAGTTGTATTTTACCATCCTGATATTTAATTTTTCTGTGAATTGACACAGACCTATCGGCCCTCGGGCCGAGATCCACTCACATGATCTCTATTTAACCCCTTCGATCCGGATCATCTCTTTCAGATTCCCTGCTGGAATCTCCTTTCAAATCGATCCATAGGTCCTTCGGGAAGCTCCCCTGTGCGAACAGCAGTAGACACGAGCTCCTTTCTCCCCAAGCGACCACATCACTATGACCAAGGGCCTAACCCAACGTCATTTTCGCAACTCACATTCTCGCGAGTTCGTGAGTTGAGGCTCTCGACTCTTCCTTTTAAATCTCACGATACCCGAAATGTCGATACAGGTATGGCTCTTCCTCTATCAGCGCCTTCCTCACGTGACCAACGACTAGTATAAGTGCTAGCACTTCTCGCTACTCACCACTTCACAAGTTAGAATGTTCAACCTTGGCACCTTTCTTTCATGAACCTCTGAGAGGCGATGTTGACTTTTATCCTCTCGTTCTCGCTACTCGCAACTTCGTGAGTCAAAGGGTCGAGCTCATGTACTCTTATCTCATGAACTCCCGAGACTTGAAAGTCAGCAAGGTTTGACCTTCCCTTCACACTTCTCGCAACTCGCTACTTCACGAGTTTCAATGTCGAGCTCTTGTACTCTTATCTCGCAAATCCCTGAGACATGAGAAGTCAACGAAGTGTTGACTCCTTCCACTAGGTGATGTGTGTCTGCCTGTCTATTTCCCATCCCCACCTTGTGGTTCTACCAGATGTTTCCTCCCTGCCTTGGCTCTTGACACTTTGTGACTTCTGAAGTTGAGATGAGGTCCTTCCAACCTCCAAACCTTCGAATACATGAAACGCGCGATGAGGCTCTGATCCAACGATCCTCCCTTGACCCAGATCCAATGGATGTCTTTGCTCCTCGTGACTTTGCTACTCGCAACTTGGAGCACCCAATATTTGGGCTCTCACCTTACGAACCTCTGAGTTCATGAGATCCCTTGATCTCTACCACCTGTCCTCCTCTGATGGATGGATACAATTCTCTCTTGACTTTGCCACTCGTGAAGTTGAAGGTCTCCCTTCTCTGAACCCAGATGTCCGAATCCCCGATAGAGAGGATCTCGCGAAACGTGCCCTTCCAATCAGACGGCTCAGTGTTTTTCGCTATTTCGGAACTTCGCACCTTGCGACCTCACGAATATTGATGCAATGGTTTCAATTCTCCAACTCACGAAGCCTAAAAATGAGATTATGTGAGTAATCCAACGGCCCCTCTTGGCTCAGATCCTACAGCCTGATTTCTCCAGAGCTTGAACTTAGAAAAACACTCACCATAACCTTCTTGCTCCTCTGTAAGATCTGATGGTTCTCATAACTTCATGAATTCTCCACGGAGAATTCTGACCATCCAATTCCTCCTTAACACTCCTGTGAAATGAACAAGTACACCTTCATGAAACTTTTCCATCAACAAAACAATATCGTTGCACCTCCTTCCAATACTTCAAGGCACTGGTCCTCTTTGAGCATCTCTTCGACAACTTCGAAGACTCTATCCCTCCTGAGATTTCTCCACAACTCGAGTCTTCAAGAAGACTCTTGCACGCAATCCTTGTGACAATTCTTCAAATACTCCCAAGTATTTGAACCTCTTCTACTCTACGCACTCCCTGCAACAACAGTCTTTCAACAATTTCACTTAGGTTGTAACTCTGAGACTTCACTCGGCCTACACACTCCTTGCATGGCTCCTATGCTTAACTTGGACTTCTACAAGAATGAGAACAATGTTATCCCTCTTGAGATTGTAGAGATGAACTCTAACTCCTATCAACGCACACCTTGCGAACAATTTCGCTGCAATCCTTGCAGGAAATCTCTTGCTCAGATAGAGAAACAATTGAAACTCATTCTTTACTCTCCCTCTCTTCATATTTCAGACATTCAACATGAAATCATACATTCACACATCAAAGAAAATTCATAACAGAGAGTAAACAGGCATATATCAATCAACATGTACAATAGAGAAAGCAATTGGACACCATGAGTCTGAACTAAAGATCTTTGTATTAATCCAGAACTTCTGTACATGGGTTCTTCTACACAGCTCTCTTCTTTTGATCTCCTATGCTCTATTCGATTGATAATGTTGCTAATGTTACAATGATACAAGTGAGGGTGTCTATATTCGTTTTCCCTCCGTCTCCTAAAACTGTCTAATCTAAGAATTCAAAGCTACCTACTTACATTTACTAGCATAAATGCCTCTTAGTCCTTCAGATGAGAGCGGGACACTCAAGGTCTGATTACAATATACAAGTACGCTCTTTCTTAACTATTTTATTTAAGTTTGGCGTATCAAACTTCAAAACATTTCAAACGATTCATCATGTGCCAAAATGCATTGGTGTTTGTCCCATGCTCGCTTGTTGTTGGTGATGCTCCTGCATCATACTCCATCGCTTGAAAATTTTCATGGGCTCCTGTCCATGAGCTCTCGCAGGGTCTTCCCATGCTTATGGATCTCTGTTTCATTCTCCCAGCTGGCATCTTCAATTGGATGTCCCTTCCACTTGACCAAGTATTCAAAATATTCCTTTCTTCTAGTCTTCTTGCTAACCCTTTTGTCCAGTATGCTTTCCATCTGTGGCTTCTCTACAACTGGCATCTGTTTAGTCCACTGAACCTTTTGATGCCTGCTCTCATTCTTGGCCAAAAATATGACTCATTTATCTTTGAGAATGTCTTGTCATGACCGAAATGTTCGACCAATCCTCCACTGTGTTTCTCCTTCAGCAAATTCTCTCTCATGGAGCATTTTAGAATACAAAGTTGATTACCCCTAAAAAGTAATCCTTCCTGGATCATGTATTCTGTCCATTGACTCATGTACCTGAGAATTGGATTCTTAGCTGCTTCATACACCTCTTTAAAATTTGGATCATCTCTGTACATGTCCCTGAGATCATCAAAACCCAGTGTTTTGACTCTGAACTCCTGCAACAGCAAACATTTCCTACTCAAAGCATCAACAACTTTGTTAGCAGCTCCAGAAATATGCTTGATTACAAAAGTAAAGTTCTACATGTATTCAACCCATTTAACATGTCTTTGATTCAACTTCTCTTGTTGAGTCACAAATTGCAAAGCATGATTGTCACTGTATAAGACAAACTCCTTGGGGATCAAATAATGTCTCCACTTATTCAATGCCTGAATAATAACATAGAACTCCTTGTCATACGTGGAGTATTTCACTTTCGCCTCATTCAGCTTCTCGCTAAAGTATGCTATTGGCCTGTCTTCTTGGCTCAAGACTGCCCCTATTGCAAATCCACTTGCATCACATTTTACTTGAAATGTCTTTTTGAAATCAGGCAACACCAAAATTGGTTGTTCTGTGATTTTCCTTTTCAACAAATTGAAGCTTTTCTCAGCCTCTATTGTCCAGTGAAAAGACTTGTGTCTCTTCTTCACTGTGTCCATCATTGGTGCACTAATTCCACTGAAATTCCTGATGATTTTTCTGTAGAAACTAGCCAATCCGTGAAAACTTCGAACTTCAAAGATACTTTTTGGTGATGGCCAATTCTTAATCACCTCCACTTTATCTGGATCCATCCTCAACTTGTCTGTATAAATAACAAAACCCAAATAAATGAGCTCTGTCTTCATGAATGAGGATTTCTTCATGTTTATCAACAACTTCTCTTGCTATAGCCTCTTCATTACTATAGCCAAATGTTTCAAATGCTCTGCCTCTGTTTTACTGAAAATCAATATGTCATCAAGATACACAATGACAAATTTTCCGATGAAATCCTTCAGGACTTCATTCATCAACCTCATGAAAGTACTTGGCGCATTTTTTAAACCAAACAACATGACAATCCATTCATACAACCCTTCGTTAGTCTTGAAGGCTGTCTTCCATTCATCACCTTCTCTCATAAGAATCTGGTGATATCCACTTTTCAAATCAATCTTCGAATTTTTTTTGGCTCCACTCAAGAAATCCATCAAATCATCCATCCTTGGCAATGGAAATCTATACCTGATGGTTATCTTGTTAATTTCCCTTGAGTATGTGCACATCCTCCAGCCTCCATCTTTCTTTGGACTGATCACTGTCAGAACAACACACAGACTCAAGCTTTCTCTAACCAACCCTTTGTCCATTAAGTCCTGGACCTATCTTTTGACTTCCTCATTCTCTTGCAGCGTCAATCTGTACACTGCTTTGTTTGGTAAACTAGCTCCAGGTATGAGATCAATATGATGACTCGCACTTCTGATCAATGGCAACGAACGAGGTAGTTCATCCACTACTATGTCAGCAAACTCTTCCAATAGTTTCTAAACCTCTTCCGGTAAATCATCTACCCTTGTACTGGTTAAAACAATTGTAGGCTTCCTGACCACAATGAATTGTGGTTCCTCCTTCTTCTTAACCTCTGTAAGAAGTTCCTTCCCACTCATGAGAAGTACAATGTTTCTTACTTCAGGTTTCACCTTCTTATCTTTAATTGGAAGCAACATGTGAGTTCTACCCTTCTTTTCTAGGGTGTATGTGTTCTTCCTCCTGTCATGAATCACATTCCTATAATATTGCCACGATATACCCAACAATAGATGACAAACATCCATAGGAATGACATCACAGAGTATTTCATCTTTATACCCTCCTATTTTAAAATCAACTAAACATTGTTTAGTGACATTTACCTGATGTCCTTTTTGTAGCCACGAGACTCTGTATGGGCTTGGATGTTCAATAGTCTCCAGCTCCAAATTTTCTACCATCTCTGTAGAAATGAGATTATTTGTGCTACCACTGTCCACGATGGCTTTGCATACCCTGTCTTTGGTTTTGCAAGCAGCCTGAAAAAGACTGTTCCTTTGCAACGAACTCTCCACCTCCTTCAATGGTGTTAAGAGAAATTTTCGCATCATCAACGATATTCCACCTTCAACATCCTCTGCCTCAACATTCCGCCTATGTGCTTCGGAAATGTGAGTTTCACCACCTTCTTTCTTTTTGTCTGGACACTCATAAGATTCATGTCTGACCTTTCCGCATGTGAATAATTTCACTAATCCACCTCTTCCTCTTCCTCTACCTCTGGTACGAGGAAAAATATTTCCATCAGCATACGGACCTCTTTGTTCGGTATGCTGCCCTCTCTGTGAGATTCCACCTCTCTCAATTTGAGTTTGAGGTTTCTTCCACTCTTCCTTGGGTTTCTTATTTATATCCTGGGAAATTGATTTGCCTCTAGGATGACTTCTACCTTGGCCTCTTTGACCTTGTTTTCGGCTCAGCTTCTCTTCAGCTTTTAGATCCATTTGATAAGAATCTTCCACTGTTCGGATGGTCATCATGCTCATCTCATCCTGAATGTTGTATCTCATACCATTCATGTACCTAGAAACCTTTTCATCATCACTTTCGCGATGACCTGCCCTGATGTTTAGCCTATAGAATTCTTCAGGGTACTCCTTTACTGACATCGGCTTCTATCTCAAATTATACATTCTTCAAAATAGAGTGATTTGGTAGTCCCTGGGAATGAATTTTTCCTTCATCTTTGTGATCATCCTATCCCAACTCTTGATTTTCTGCTTGCCTTTGCAGCGTCTGTCAGCTTGTAGCTCATCCCACCACAATGCTGCATGTCCTTTCAATCTTGTGACAACATGTTTGACCTTTTTGTCTTCCTCGACATCTTCATAGTCAAAATATGTGTCCATATCTCTAATACAGTCTAGAAGCTCTTCAACATCTAGGTTTCCTTCATATACTGGAATATCCATTTTTTCCTTAGCACCCATTCTTGCAACAACCCTAATCAGGCATTCATTTGCTGCATCTTCTGCTGCAACTTCTTCTCCTTTATGTCCAACTTCATTTTCACTTTCAGAATCACTGACATCTCCAACACCAGCTGTGTGCCTCTGTGTTATCTCCATGTCCTCGAGTCTGGCGCGTATTTCACGTATCTCTCTTTCCATGGCTGGATTTGGCACCTGCCTACCCCTTCCTCTTGGCATTTCCCTTTCCTCTGGTGGATCGAGTGTTTTCCTGTCTCTTCTTCTCGGCGGCATGGTGAATCTTTCTTTTCCCTACTACAGAAAGAAAATAAATCTTTCTGAGCTCTGATACCACACTGACGCAGACCTATCAGCCCTCGGGACGAGATTCGCTCACAGGATTGTTCTTTAACCCCTTCAAGCCAGATCAGCTCTTTCGGATTCCCTGCTGGAATCTCCTTTCAAATCGATCCACAGGTCCTTTGGGAATCTCCCATGTGAAAAAAGCACTAGGCATGAGCTCCTTTCTCCCCAAGCGACCACAGTGCTATGACCAAGGGCCTAACCCAAGGTCCTTTTCGCAACTCACAATCTCGCGAGTTCATGAGTCAAGGGTCCCGACTCTTCCTTTTAAATCTCGTGATACCTTAAATGCTGATATGGGTATGGCTCTTCCTCTGTCAGCGCCATCCTCATGCGACCACTAGCTAGGCTAAGAGCTAGCACTTCTCACTACTCACCACTTTGCGAGTTCGAATGTCCAACCTTGGCACCTTTCTTTCAAGAACCCCCGAGAGGCGATGTTGAATTTTCTCCTCTCGTTATCGCTACTCGTGACTTCGTGAGTTGAAGGGTCGAGCTCACGTACTCTTATATCGCAAATTCCCAAGACTTGAAAGTCAGCGAGGTTTGACCTTCCCTTCGCACTTCTCACAACTTGCTACTTCATGAGTTTCAATGTCGAGCTCTCGTACTCTTATCTCGTGAATCCAAAAGACGCGAGAAGTCAACGAAGTGTTGACTCCTTCCACTAGGTGACATGTGTCCACCTATCTATTTCCCAGGACCAACTTGTGGTTCTGCCACGTGTTTCCTCTGTGCCTCAACTCTTGGCACTTCGCGACTTCTGCAATTGAGACGAGGTCCTTCCAACCTTCGAACCTCTAAATACGCAAAACATGCGATGAGGCTCTGATCCAACGGTCCTCCCTTGACCTGGATCCAATGACTGTCTTTTCTCTTTGCGACTTCGCTACTTGTGACTTGGAGCACCCAATCTTTGGACTCTCACCTTACAAACCTCCGAGTTCACAAGATCCCTTGATCTCTGCCACCTGTCCTCATCCGATGGACGACTATGATTCTTTCATGACTTCGCCACTCATGAAGTTGAAGGAATCCCTTCTCTGAACCCCGATGTCCAAATCCCCGCTAGAGAGGATCTCGCGACACGTGCCCTTCCAATTGGATGACTCATTTTATTTTTCTATTTCGGAACTTCGCACCTCGTGACCCCATGAATATTGATGCAAGGGTTTCAATTATCCAACTCATGAATCCCCAAAATGAGATTACACGAGTGATCCAACGACCCCTATTGGCTCAGATCCTACGGCCTGATTTCTCCTGAGCTTGCACTTAGAAAAACACTCATCGTAACCTTCTTGCTCCTCTGGAAGATCTGACGGTTCTCAGAACTTCGTGAATTATCCATGGAGAATTCCGACCGTCCAATTCCTCCTTAACACTCTTGCGAAATGAACAAGTACGCCTTCACGAAACTTTTCCATCAGCAAAACAATGTCGTTGCGCCTCCTTCCAATACTTCAAGGCACTGGTCCTCTTTGAGAGTCTCTTCGACAACTTCGAAGACTCTATTCCTCCTGATATTTCTCCACAACTCGAGTCTTCAAGAAGACTCCTGCACGCACTCCTTGTGGAAATTCTTCAAATACTCCCAAGTATTTGAACCTCTTCTACTCTGCGCACTCCCTGTGACAACAGTCTTTCAATAATTTCGCTTAGGTTGTAACTTTGAGACTTCACTCATCCTACGCACTCCTTGCACGGATCCTATGCCTAACTTTCACTTCTGCGAGAATGAGAACAATGTTATCCCTCCTGATCTTGCAGAGATGAACTCTGACTCCTGTCAACGCACACCTTGCAGACAATTTCGCTGTACTCCTTCCAGGAAAACTCTTGCTCAGACAGAGAAACAATTGAAACTCATTCTTTACTCTCCCTCTCTTCAGTTTTCAGACATTCAACATGAAATCATACATTCACACATCAAAGCAAATGCATAACAGACAGTAAACAATCATATATCAATCAACATGTACAACAGAGAAAGAAATTGGACACCATGAGTCTGAACTAAAGAGATTTGTATTAATCCAGAACCTCTGTACATGGGTTCTTCTACACAGCTCTCTGCTTTTTCTCTCCTATGCTCTCTTCGATTGATAATGTTGTTAATGTTACAATGATACAAGTGAGGGTGTCTATATCCATTTTCCCTCCAGCTCCTAAAATTGTCTAATCTAAGAATTCAAAGCTACCTACTTACATTTACTAGCATAAATGCCTCTTAGTCCTTAAGACGAGAGCAGGACACTCAAGGTCTGATTACAATCTACAAGTATGCTCTTTCTTAACTATTACATTTAAGTTTTACGTATCAAAATTCAAAACATTTCAAACAATTCATCATGTGCCAAAATGTGTTGGTGTTTGTACCACGCTCGCTTGTTGTTGGCGATGCTCCTGCATCATGAATAAATATATGAATTATGTTGTCAACTTATGACTGAAAGTTTATTTTGTAAATCAATTTATTTAATAAAATCTTAGATATTATGATGAAGTTATCACATAAAATATTGAAATTCATAGAATTATAATAGAACTACCAGAGAAAATTGTAAAACATTTTGTTTTATTTAATGTCCAAAATTATTAGAAAAATTTACTAGAGTCATATGAGGACCTCGAAAGGGCCTCACCCTTGTCCTTTCTTTTCCACTTATTCTTCCCCTAATTGTAAGCATCTTGGTGGTCATTTTGTTTGTAAACACTTGGTTTTCCTTTCTTATTGCCTACATTCTCTAGGTATTGTTCATGCACACAAGCCTCATCAACTATATTACCAAATCACCAAACTAGGACATGCCCCTGAAATGGTCCTTGCAAACCAATTCTTCACATATTTCCACCTAGAAATCACCAATATAAATGAGAAATTATATAATGATCCATTCCAAATAATACCTCCCCATTTAGGGAGGATTTTTATCACCAAAGGATTTTACTGAATGAGGTGAGGAAAATTTTACTCTACCTTCTCCCTATAATACCATTTGTCCTTTCCTATAAGTTACCCTTTCAAACCTACCTGCCATAGTTCATGATACACTTATATAATAGTTTTATACTTCTTGCACAAAATTGTATCTTCTTCCAACTCTACTCTCTGCTTGAGTTTTTGATGCTAAATACTCTATGGTAGGTGGGACCTTTTCCTCAGTTTCCTAATCCAACATGGAAGGCTAATAGAGTTTCATAGTTTAAGGATTCATTGTTGATCTTATTATCACCCACACGAAAAGCCTTGATCTTATTACTAGGACCCTATAGCCTTTCTTTTTTCATATGAAACCAAATTCTATCTCCCACCTTAAATGTTTTCTTAATTTGTGTTACTCATGTCATGCCTTGTACTTTTCCTATGAATTATTTAATCTCTTGTACCTGCAAATGGATCTACCTAATATTTTCCACAATTTTTTATACTATTAATGCATCTCCTATTATGTCTTCCATTTCTCTTCCTTGTTGTTCATATACAACATCCAAGGGTGATGGTGGAAAATTCCCAAAACAAGTTTCAAAAGGGGACTTACTAGTGAAAGTGCAGACTACTCTATCATAAGAGTGTTGATTATAAATCAAATTTTCTGTAATATTCCAGATATTAAATAGTATGAAGAACATAAATAATTAGATAGAAATGGTAGATAAACAATGATATAACCAGAACAACACCACGATAATACTAAAATAATACCATAATAATACCAGAAAGAGCATTTTGATTACTGAGAGAAATGTTCACTTGC
>ML858099.1:26607-39305 GCA_009831015.1 Picea engelmannii
CTCTCCATCCTTGCCCCTTCCTTCCACCCAAGAATATATGAGAGATAATAAAACTTTACATTAAATCATCACCATCAACCAATCATCACATAGAACCTGATAATGCTTCTTGAGACTTCTTCAATTTATACAATTCTTCAATTATTGGAGTAATCTGATCCTATAGATAATATTACTCAATGTGTTCTCTGAAACTCCTCCAATTTTCACCCCTTGAATCCTCCCCAAAAAGAGGTTATAGAAAGAATGGTAGACTTTATTCAATTCTGGTCTATTCATAAGACCCAATTGTACAGCATGCCCCACGCTTAATATTGAACATATGATTTTGAAACTCACATAAAAGAAAATATAGTCCATACTCTTTCCAATGGAAGTGGTCCCACGTCAATTGGATTCTGTATGAAGAAGTTATGACTGTTTTACCCGAAACACCTGTTTATTGACTAGCTTCAGGACTAGTCACAAACCCTATCTTCCACAGAGTGTATCTCCATAATTATAGCGAATCAAGAGATGAAATTTTTATCAGAGGTACCTTGACATCTATTCTCAATACCATAGCTATTTCACCATTTGAATCGTTCTAGAAAAAAAAGTATAGCAAAAATGGTAAGATGACCTGAAAATAACATACCTTAGAACACATCACCAAAAGACTTCAACCTCCCTTGAAATTCGGCCTTCTTTTACTTCTTATTCCATATGAAATTCAGCTTGTATCAAATGAATGTATAATGATGTTTATTTATACCATTTATGTCACTTCCTTTTAACATTTTGGGCCAACCTGGCACTTTCTTATTTTGTAATTCTTTTCTTTAATTATCTTCAGGCCCTACATGTATAATTCACTTTGTCATCTTCAAAAATTCATTTATCCTCAACCATGAGGATCCACGTGACATGCCACATACCACCGGAAACAACATGATGTATACTATCCATCCATGGGTGTTTTATCTGCATGGACATTTTCCTTCATGTCCAAATACCTTCATCAATCTTGCAGTCCAAAACCCATGACTAGGGTTGACATCAATGACAACAACCAATCTTCCAACAGTCCCAATAGATAAGGGCGCCAAAGATCCACGGCATGCAGAACAACCAACATTTTCTTTTCATAGATTGATTTTCCCAAATGTGTTTCTGACAATTGTTTGTTGGTAAAGGCCAAAGGACGACCCTCTTGCATAAGGATGATGCCAATTCCTTTCTCGGAAGCATCACATTCGAGGACAAAGGTCTTTGTGAAATCGGGAAGGGCCATGATTGGAGTGGTGCACATGGTCATCTTCAAGGTTTGAAAATCCTGAGTAGCTGTTGGAGTCCAAGTGAAATAATTCTTTTTAAGGAGAGCAGTGAGAGGTGTTGCAATCTTTCCATAATTCTTAACAAACTTGTGATAATAAATTGTTAAACCTAGAAATACACACAATATTTTGAGAGTTTTTGGGTGAGGCAAATATTGCATAGCTTCAATCTTTTTAGGATCCACTCTGACACTGACCTTTCCAAAAATATGACCCAAGTACTTGACTTCCGAGGTGCCAAAGGAACATTTAGATTATTTAAGTAAAATTTGGTGCTAAGTGAGTAGATGGATAAATCAATCCACATGAGAAATATGGGTTGTCCAGGTTTTACTATAGATGAGGATATCATCAAAGAAAACTAAGACAAAATGATGGAGAAAAAGATGGAAGACATGATTCACGAGGCTTTGGAAAGTGGAGGGAGCATTACACAAGCCAAAGGGCATGACCAAAAAATCATAGTGGCCCTCATGAGTTCTAAATGTAGTCTTAGGAATCTCTTCCTCATTCATACAGATCTGGTGGTAGCAGAATGAAGAACAAGTTTAGTAAAGAACTAGGCGACACTCAATTCATCCAAGAGGTCATCAATGACAGGAATGAGAAATTTATCTTTAATGGTGAGTTTGTTGAGGGTGCATAAGTTAGGACACATGTTCCAAGAACCTTCTTTATTAAGTACCATGACCATAGGATAATAGTAGGGGGTCTTACTAGGGAGGATAACACCTACCTTGAGCAATTCTTGAAATTTTTTCTCAATTTCATTTTTTTGGGAAAAGGGATGACAATATTGGGAGGAAGGATTCCTGGGACAAGGGGAATGGACTGATCATGAACACCAAAAGAAGGAGGGAGTCCCTGGGAAGTGGAAAAAACCACTTGATGTTTAGAGAGGATGAATTGGAGGTCCTGCGGCATAGAGGGTGTCTCAGTGACTTGTATGGAATGGAGTTGGGAAATAATGCCAGAATGAACTTTTTTGAGCATCTTTTCCATGCGATGGGAACTAATGATCTCTGGGGAACTGACGGTGATTCCTTGGAAATTATATTGTTGGCCCTCCTGGTTGAATTGCATGGTTAATTCCTTAAAACCCATGAGAATGGGACCCAAAGTCCTTAGCCATTCTTCACCCAATGCAATGTCACAACTGCCCATGTCGATATCAAACATATGAGATTTCATGTGGTACTCACCAATTTGGAGACACACATTTTCACAATGCCCTCCACATTTCACGGACCCACGATTGGCAATCATGATTTGAAAATTATTGAAGGCACGGATATATAAATTAGTTTCTTAGGCAATGTGGCAATACATAAAATTATGGGTGCCTCCACTATCAACAAGAATGATGACCTTCCTATGCTTAATGTAACCAATCAACTTGAGGGTTTGGGGAGTAGAGAAGACAATGAGAGAATTTAGGGAAATGAACAGTTCTACTTCGGGAGGGTCTGAGGGAGGGGTCATGTATGTGGGTTCAGGGGACACAGACACAAGGGGAGCATCAACATAGTCTTCTGAAACATCCTTTGATATGGCCATAAAAATATTTTGTTCCTTACACTTGTGCCCAGGAAAATAAATTTCATCACAATTATAACAAAGGTATTTGAGTTGGCGTTCAACCATTTTGGCCCTAGTCAATTTTTGGATCTTTAGTGGAGTATAAGGAGGAGTGGGAGTGATTGATTTAGTGTGAGGAATAAAGGAGGGTTTTCGGTTTTGAGAAGAGACAACTTGTTGTGCTTCCTTAGCTATTTTAGTATCATCCACCCAACTCTGGGGCCGAGCCATGAGGACATGGCCATGAATCTCATCCTTGAGGCCACTGATAAAACATTCTCATAAAAAATCATCAGACATGCCCTCTGTACGAAAAGCCAATCACTCAAAAGAGGCTATAAAGTATTCCACTATGCCAGATTGTTTCAACTTTGTCAAACAACCTAAATGGTTGGTGTTGTAGATTTTAACCTTGTACAATATTTACTGCAAATAGATTTTCAGTAAAAGAACAAAAAAAATACGATGGCAAATACAAACATTACACAGAGTTTTTTCCTCTGGAAACCCAAACTGGGAAAACCAACATATTCTATATTTTCATTGTGTTACATTGTTTACAATACAATATACATATAGGATCCAATGAAATCCAAAAACCTAAACTAATGACCTGGATTAGTCAACAACCCTAATTCCTTAACCGTAAATAGAAAATCATCTACAAAGAAACCATGTGCCGAAAAACCACCTAAATATGTGAGATGTTTCCCGAGGCAGTAATGTTTTTATCAGGGGCGCTTCCCCTGAAGCCCTACATGAGGGGCATTTGCCCACTTCTCCCACTATGTGTTATACTACGTTTTCAAGGGGAATTCACCCACTTCTCCCACTTGTTGTTTTCTTTGCATACAGGGGGTTACAGGGTTACATAGTTAACAATCCAGGGCAGCAATGCCCATGGATCATCTACACCAAGAGAACTTCTCAGTGCTCACAGATTTTGTTAATGAGTCTACAAAATTCTTCGAAGTGTCCACCTTCATCAGCGATACTTTCTTTTCTTCAATCATGTCTCTCACAAAGTGATATTGAATATCAATATGCTTTGTCTTTGAATGATAAGCTGGGTTCTTTGCCAAAAACATTGCACACTAATTGTCACACTCTATCCTTACAGCTTGTTGTACCAACCCAATACTTGAACACAATCTTTGTAACCATAATTCTTCTTTACTTGCATGATTTGCTGCTATGTATTCAGCTTTTGTAGTTGAAAGTGCCACTACAACCCGTCTTTTGATCATCCAACTCATTTCTCCTCCAAACAGGTTAAACACATACCCACTTGTAGATCTCATACGATCCATATCTCCAGCCCAGTTTGCATCCACAAAGCCATGTATATCTACCACTATGTCCAATCTTGGTCTTCCTTCGTAGCACAATCCATAGCTAGAAGTGCCACGCAAATACCTGAAAACCCTTTTTACTGTTGTCCAATGCTCCTTCCCTGGTTTTGACATATACCTGCTCAAAACTCCCACTGAATGTGCAATGTCTAGTCTAGTATAGACCAATGCATACATCAAACTGCCAACTGGACTCGCATATGGAACATGAGACATGTCCTCCTCCTCTTCATGTGTCTTGGGATACTGATCCATAGATAAATTTACACCAATAGAAATAGGAACCTTGATCGGTTTACATTCCTGCATATTAAACCCCTTCAATATTGTCTCGACATATTTTCTCTGATTTAACTAGAGTTTCCAACTTTTCTGATCTCTTTTAATTTCCATGCCCAAAATGAAATTTTAAGCACCGAGATCCTTCATGTCAAATTTAGAGGACAACTGAGTTTTCACATCCTGGATAATCTCCTTGTTGTTTCCTATCAGCAACATGTCATCCGCATACAAGACCAAATAAATCAAATGATCACCAATTAATTTAAAATACACACAATGATCCTCTTTGCTTCTTGTGAAGCCAAGTCACAGCATATAAGTATCAAATTTTTTATACCACATCCTTGGTGATTGTTTTAAACCATACATGGACTTTTTCAGCTTGCATACCAACTCCTTCTTTGCCTTCACAACATAACCTTCTGGTTTCTTCATATATATTTCTTCTTCTAGATCCCCATGTAGGAATGTTGTCTTCACATCCATCTGTTCTACTTGAAAATCAAATGCAGCAACAACAAATAACATAAATATTATAGAGGTTAACTTGGAAACAGGAGAAAAAATCTCACAAAAATCAATTCCCTCAACCTGGGAATAACCCTTTGCTACTAACCGAGATTTGTATTTATCCACTTTTCTTTCTGCATTCATCTTCTTTTTAAATACCCATTTGCGACCAATGGGATTTCTTCTAGTCGACAACTCCATTAGATCCCAAGCCTCATTCTTATCCAAAGATGTCATTTCTTCGTCCATGGCACTTTTCTAGAGATTTCCATTCTCTGAATCCACTGCCTCCCTAACAGTTCTAAGATCATCATCAGTAATAGACAAAGCAAAATTTGAACGAAAATCAGATGGAGTATACCTTTCCAGTAGCCTTCTTTCTCAAACCGATCTCCTCCATAATGGAATATGAGGATCTTCTTCTTCTGTTTCATGTTCTTTTGTAGAGTCTGATTCATCATCCTTTAAATCAAGCTCTATTTTCTTTTGTTCTTCCTTACTTGGTGGGACTTCATGTTTAACAACATTCTTCATTTCTCTAAATACCACATCTCGGCTATACACTACCTTCTTAGTTTCTGGGTTAAAAACCTTATAACTTTTGAGACCATCTTTATATCCAATAAAGATACACTTTTCAGCCTTTTTATCTAGCTTACTCTTGTTTTCCTTTGGAACATGAACATATGCATCACAACCAAATACCTTGAGATGTGTGAGAGAAGGTTCCTTACCAATCCATACCTCTTGTGGAGTCTTTTCATCCAACACTAATGAGGGTGATCTGTTGACCAGGTAACATTCAATACCCACTACCTCTACCCATAATTATTTCCCTAACCCGACACCACTGAGCATGCACCTTGATTTTTCCATTAGCATCGTGTTCAACCTTTCTACAACTGCATTTTACTGAGGTGTATATGGATTAGTCTTATGCCTTTCTATACCACACTTATTATAGAATTCTTCAAATTCATTCCCTTAGAACTCTCCGCCATTATCTGTCCTCAACACCTTAATTATTTTCTTTGTTTGATTCTCAACAAGAGTCTTAAACTATTTAAACCTGTCAAAGATTTCAGATTTCTTCCTAAGGAAATATATCCAAGTATTCCTCGATAAGTAATCTATAAATGAGACATAGTACCCAGATTTTTCCAATGATGGGACTGACACAGGTCCAAACACATCACTGTGAACTAGCTGCAAAATTCTTTCTACCCTCGTTGCACCAGAGGGGAATCTTACCCAATTCTACTCCCCATATAGACAATGTTCACAAAAATAAGAATCCAGAGAGAAATTAGACACACCTTCAACCATACCTTTACCGTGTAGTAGTCGAAGAACCTTCTCTCTGATATGCCCTAGTCTTTGATGCCACGTAATAAACTTTTCTTCAGAGACTGTAGGAGCTCTTTCTTCTTCAACTCCAATATCAAGAACAATGGAACTATTACGCCCATCACTAATAGTTCTTCCTTATAGCTTATATAGAGTTCCAAACCGAACTCCCTTCAACAACACCATTGCTCCTCGAACCATCCTACAGGTTTCCTTTTCAAATATTGTTTTTACCCTTGTATCATCCATTTTTCTTACATAAATAAAATTTCTGGCCAAACTTGGGATGTGCAGAACACCAAGAAGTGTTCTAATCCTTCCATCTATGAGACTCAACTTTCATTTTCCTCGTCTTATGATTCTGGTTGTCGAATCATCACCTAAGAAAACATTACCTCCATAATACCTTTCATATTCGCAGAACCACTCCCTGTGGGGAGTCATATGAAAGGATGCACCAGAGTCAACCAACCATGCCTCATGACCTGCATGTGTTCTTGAAGAATCCAAGTACACATCCCCTCCTTCTTCCTTGGAGGTCTTTTCTTCTGTAGAAGGAGATTCTTCATATCCCTTCTTTTTCTCAACTTTGGATCTATAATGTTTCTTGTAGTGCCCTTCTTTTCCACATCTCCAACATACCTTTACAAACTTTCTGGGAGATTTAGATCTACCCTTAGACTTAGATCTCCCACTTGATAACTTAGATCTATTTCTTTCCTGGGAATTTCCTCTTGCAAATAATGCATTTGTGCTCTGTCCTTCCATATTCTTCCATCTCATCTCCTATGACAACAAAGATGAGACTACTTCATCAAACTTCAAGGAAGTTGTATTACTACCTATGGCCAAAACCAGACTATCCCACGAGTTTGGTAAAGAACATAATAAACTGATACATTTATCTTCATCTAAAATTTTAATGTCAACAGATACTAATTGAATTACCATAGTATTGAAGGCGTTCAAATGCTCTGCCACCAAGTCTCCATCTCTCATCCTCAGGTTATACAACTTATTTCTCAGGAATAGTTTATTCACTAGTGACTTAGACTGATACAACTTCCCCAACTTATCCTATAAATCCTTGGTTGTAGATTCCTCTGACACATTCAATAATACTGAATCTGAGAGACGCAGTCAGATTGTGCTCTTTGCCTTCCGATCCAACTTTTTCCAGTCATCTGCTGAAGTTCCTGTAGGTGCACTTCCTGGATCTACAATGATGCACTGATCTCTATCCACCAACAGATCTTCCATCTTGAGCTTCCACGGCTCAAAAATTTTCCCATTAAACTTCTCGATCTCCATCTTCGAATTGCTTGCCATTTATTTTCACATGAAAAATCAATACCACAAATCTCCCACTGTAATAAGGCTTATCACAGTCCCAAGCCAAACCCTTGACCAAAAAGGCATCCCCCTAAAGACAACAAAGCTCTGATACCAAATGTAGATTTTAACCTTATGCAATATTTACTGCAAACAAATTTTCAGTAAAAGAACAAAAAAGATACAATGGAAAATACAAGCATTACACAAAGATTTTTCCCCTGGAAACCTAAACTGAGAAAACCAAGATATTATATATTTTCATTGTGTTACATTGATTACAACACAATATACATATAGGACCTAGTGGCATCCAAAACCCTAACTCGATGACCTAGATTAGTCAACAACCCTAATTCCTTAACCAGAAATAGAAAACCGTCGGCAAAGAAACCATGTGCCGAAAAACCACCTATATATGTGACATGTTTCCCGAGGTAGGAAATTTTTTCTTGGGGGCGTTTACCCCCAACCCATGGGCGGGGGGAATTCACCCCCCTGCACCCCCCAAGGTGGGGGGCTAGAATATAACACATTCCCAATAACTGTCAATGTCAAAGCATTCATAAAGCTTTGCAACAAAGTGTGTCCAAGCAACATACCCTTTGCGAGCATTTTTTCTCCATTACCAACGTTCTTGATCTAGATGGAGAACACCATACTGAAGTTTGGAAAACTCATCTGTAGTGCCATAAAAAGAGAAATAATGTTCCATTTGAGTTACCCAGCCAATGGGATCTAAGCCATCAAATTTGGATACATCCATATGCAAAAGGCGTAGGTCACACTGAAAGTGTTGGGGCTGAAAATTCCGGGAATGAGAGGAAGTTTCACCTTCGATTTGCAAAGGTGGGTTAGATGAGGGAAGATCTACAGGGATATGCATCATAGTGATAGATTCAAGCTGGGTACCGAGGTCTTGTTTGAGGTCCTCTATTTTGGTGTTGATGGAGGAATACATGTTTTTATTGACTGTGGCAATATTGGCACTGAGTTGTCTCACTTCTTGTTGGGTTTCTATGAAATTATAGTGCAAGGCATTAAAGAAAGCTTCCAAGTCTTGGCTACGGGTGTGGGCGATGATGAGAAGGGAACACGAAAAGGGATGGGTGGGACCACACATAAAATGGGTTATGGGTGAAGTGTATTAGAATGATCAAGGCAACGAGTTGAATCCAATGGGGTAAATCCCAAATAAGGGTGTCGAAGGGGGGCCAAGCCCACTAGAAAATTATTTTTGCAGAAAAATGATAGGTATGACTGTGATAAGGGTGAAGAGAGAAATCCAACAGGATAGGTATCAAATAATGGTGCCAACAGGATCCATTTTTTTTTAACTCATGTGGAGTTATACTCCGATCTGAAGAATACTGCAGTGATGAAATTCCCAAATGCTTAATAGGAAGAAATGTGTAGTAATTTCGCAACTCGAATGCATGAGACACAGTTGCACGACAATAGATATTGTCTGTTCTATTTTTTTTTTTAGTCCCAATGGTTAGGGTATTCAAGGGTTCTACAGACAAGGGTTTTCCTTGTGTTATAAATCTCTGATATACGTGTGGGGTCCAACAATAGTAATCAGCCCAATATCTCAAGGCATCAACTAAGGAGGCTAGATCGTGCCCTTAGTTGTACTACCCAACTACCCAGGTACTAGAGAGTATCTTCTCGAGTGATGTTCTTGGTGGCACTATAACAATCAGGTAGTTGATCGATTTATCTATAGAGGAATTCAGGAGATCTAGGTCGATCCGTATACAGGTGTTTTTTGATGCTCTACCACTCGAAGGGGTACCAACAGGGGTTACAAGGGTGGACAACAGATGTGCACTGAAGTACCACTTGTATTTCCTGCATGTATGAATCCCCAACCACGGGTTTATGTGCATAACAATGGATATCTGCAGCTTAAAGACGTCAGAATACGTCTCTACCCTGAAAAACTTTAACCCACAATTTTCTGTTGAGGAAGGTGATCTGATAGCACTTGTAATATTCTAGATATAAAATAGTATGTAGAACATAAATAATTAGATAGAAATGGAAGATAAACAATGATATAGCTAGAACAACACCACAATAATACCAAAATAATACCAGAATAACACAAGAAAGAGCACTTTGATTACTGAGAGCAATGTTCACTTGCCTCTTCGAGGGGGCAACCTCCAACAAAGCAGAGCTCTATTACAATAATATCCAAGACAAAACTTCTCATACCCTCTACTCCTATTTATACTAAATATGTCTATCAAAAGAAAATCTAGAGGAAGATCCTTCTAGAAGTGGAAGCTTCTATTAGGTCTTCTTACATTTGACTTATTCTTCCTTATTGTTAGGCCTTATTAATATTGACCTTTATTACATGGAAATATATTTTTCTACCTACATGAGGCGTTAGGTCCCTAACATATTCATCCATGATTTTGATTGTAACCACTTAGAATTTAAATTGAAAATTGAGTTCATGACTCTAAAATGATACTTCCTTTCACTTTAAAGGCCGGGGGGGGCGTGGAGTACACACTTGAAATGAATAATGTAATCTTTTTCACCTTAAGGGGGGGTTACACCAATCAAGTGAAAATGGTTAGTGGTCAACCAAAACCACCAAATACAATGATGAAAGAGATATTGAAAAAAACAAGACCACAAATATCAAGCCTGTATCCATTCGACATACTTCTCACCTTTTAGCTGACAAAGTGGGGGATATTGATGATGATTATTATACTTCAAGTTTTGACAACAACAACAAAAAAAAAACAATAGAGTTGCAAATATTTCATCGCTTATGATAAATTAATAGTTGGGATGTTGATTGACACTGTTTATGTGTCATTTTCTAAGAGTTCAATATTGTTAAGAACCTGAATAGATCTACAAATATAATCACCACAAATACTGAATACACAATATATCCATAGATAAAGATAGAAGAAACCACACTTTGTCATTACCAAACCCTTGAGGTAGGGCAACACCATACAATGGATCTTATTATGGAAGGGATTCTCTTCTATTCACTTGCCTCTTCGAGGGGGCATCCTCCTATTGAGCTACCACTCCACAATACAATACTTCTCTTCATATCTCATTACATTTCTTGAAACCCTTTATATAGTGCTACCATCACCTAAGAACATTCTAGAGGAGGATTCTTCTAGAAGTAGAACCTTCTAAGAAGTCCTCTTACTTTTATTATATATAATTACCCATTTATTATATCTAACTACCATAGTGAGCCTTATTTAATAATATAGTGGACCTATTCAAACTTACATGGAATGAGCTCCACTATTATCACTATGGGCTCTCTGCCGCCCCCCACTACCTCTCTAGCTACCTTACATTCCATCCCCCTTATGAAATCATTGTCCTCAACGCTTGATGTACAACCATATACCAAGGTCCCATTGATAATTGTGGACCAAATGTTGAAGAAGACTAGAGAACCAAGATCCCATGTAGAAAGGAAAGCCACCATGCTGAAGTAGTCCAACCACCATTGTGGCCCAGGTTCCATGTCCAAGCGCTCATGTGAACTCCCCATGGAAGATTTTGGAACCCAATAAACAACTCAAAATGATGCTCCAAAGACTGATAGCTATCATGTGGATCCAAATAAGAAGATCCATCCACATAGTGGAAAAGGGTCGTAGAAGAATCTAGAAGGAATAATACCACTGTAGAATATGCAATATGGACACTGGTAATAATCATTGGCTCTCGATTTGTCACATTGAGGCTCTCTACAGAAGGTGGATTAGAGTCATCAAATAAAATATGAAAGTGGTTGTCATCCCATAAATGACAATTATCCATATACCAATCATCACAATCAAATTCAAAATCATACCAAGCATATATTTCTTGATTATATTCATCCCTGATGTCTGCCATAAGAAATATCTGCTGAATGTTATCCAATGAATCTTGAATACTACAAAAACTATCATTGAGGCCATTTGCAAGGTCATGCAATCTAGCATCCAATGTGTCATACAATTTGGATTTGAATGCTTCAAGAATTCCCTTGAGGGTTTGAGAGGAAATAGACATATGATCACCCTATGAACTCTTTGGTCCCACAAGCATCACGAAAAAACCCAAAAAATAGAACAATAACTTACTGCAGAAAATCGCGGCATTTTCCGAAAAAACCCTGAAAAACTGTTGAATTTAAAATGCTCATAACTTCACTTCCCCGACTCCGTTTCGGCTGATTTGTTTTTTGAAATTGGGGGAAATTGTGAGAGGAACTCATATCTGTAATTTTTTTGGGAAAATTTTGCCTCCAACTGCTACAGAAATGAAAAGAAATCGCACCGTCGTTCGCGGAAAAAACCCTGAAAAATTGCAGATTTTAAAACTTCAATATCTTGACTTCCCGGACTCCGTTTCAGACGATTTGTTTTTTCATATTGGGTATTTTTCTGAGAGGAACTAAGATATACAATATTTTTCTGCAAATTTTGCACATAAATATACCAAAAATTTATAGAATGTTGCGACCCTCTTTTTTCTTCTCTGAAAAAAAAATCTGCAAAAATAAAAAATATTTGACCACAATGTCTGCCAAGGAAAGTGCTTTGATACCACTTGTTAAGAACCTGAATATATTTACAAATATAATCACCACAAATACTGAATACACAATAGATCCACAGAGAAAGATAGAAGAAACCACACTTTGTCATTACCAAACCCTTGATGTAGGGCAACACCATACAATGGATCCTATTATGGAAGGGATCCTCTCCTGTTCACTTGCCTCTTCGAGGTGGCATCCTCCTATTAATATACCACTCCACAATACAATACTTCTCTCCATATCTCATTACATTGCTTGAACCCATTTATATAGTGCTACCATCACCTAAGAACATTCTAGAGGAGAAATCTTCTAGAAGTAGAACCTTCTAAGAAGTCCTCTTACATTTATTATATCTAATTACCCATTTATTATATCTAACTA